>CANXYI010297566.1:0-13378 GCA_948208565.1 Hura crepitans | reverse complement strand
ATTGCCTATTTGAACAAATTCTTTAACTTTTATTGTCTACTTTTTTATAGTCTCATGGGATAGAATAAATTGAAATAATACATAAAAATACTAATATTGAGTTGAAATTGACAAGTTGAGAGGATTTATTTGAAATTATGACGCAATATATGCTCAAACATACATGCAAATGTGAAAAAATATTTATAAAAAAGGTATATAAAATTTATATAAAATATAAAATTTAAGTAAAATTGGTTTGATATGTAATTAGAATGAGGATCACTTTCATCTATTTCACCATCCACAACACGATTTTCTTGTCTTCATTTTAGTCTTAAGCAAATATATAACGATTTCAATTGTTTCAAAAGATACACCCTTGCTTATATATCGCTTTTTTGTAATTATATTCATAGTTTCTTTTAATGATGCAAGGGGTTGTCCTTCTAGGTAATTTTGACTCAATGCCATGTAATGTGCATTTGCATTGTTTTACATGATACTTGCTTTTTTTATGAAACATGATTTATAATTTTTGGATTATTAAGAAAAAAAGGGAAATTGTGAATATACATATGAAGCAAGACTATTATATATTATAGTACATATAGTTGCTCTTATTCTAGTTTTTAATACGAAAATCTTATTATATAAAACGTAAACTAACCAAAAAAATAAAACTATAAATCATATGCATATTCACACTGTATTTATGACTATTACTAACAAAATAAATTGCAAGGCATTCCACTTATCTTGATCCACCTTTTAAATATTATTATTATTATTATTATTATTATTATTATTATAAAATAATTTTTAGAGAATTAAACATGATTATAAGGACATTTTAGTCCAAGAAAAGTTTTCCTCCACGAATATACTTTTATATGCACAATAGATGGACAGATAGATAGATATGCACGATATATTTGTTTGGGATAATTTAAAAACTTTATGTTTTTGGGAGCACAATATACAAAATATTACTGTCTTAATCCTAATTAATCTTAAAAATATAATTAAAACTTTCCTTGTTGGTACCTTGAGCTTCCAACTTGTTGATGCCACTATCATTCCAACAGTTCTGTCACTGAAGAAAAATCTGGAATTAAAATGTGGCAATGCAGTCATAAAAAAAAATAAGATCAAGTTTTTCCATTTCCTCTAAACTATTGCTATGTGTTATTTAATAGATGGTTTTGGCATATTCTACCAACTTTGCCACCTTTCTTGTTGTAATTTAGTTGTGAAATATTGTGCATTATGTCAAAAAACAGTGTTAGCAAGTTGATTCAAATTGATTAGGTTAACTAATGGGGGTCTAGCACCAATTCTATATGTGTAGCATATGCTCTGTGGCTTCTGAGCAGTAGAATAACTAGAAAAAAAATAATATATAAACAAAGAGCAGTACAGATGTGATGATTTCAACGCATGGAAGAACAATAGATAAACAAAATCACTACTCACTTATTTCCAGCGCACGACGCTATAAATCGGAAAGGCAATAAGTATATACGAATCACCTTACAAAAAAAAAAAAAAAAGCCTAAAATGAAGTATGAGAGAGTTAACACACAGTTTAAGCATCGGTGGCTAGACCGAAGAGACCGAGAAATAACCTATTGTGAACTTCATAGATTCGCCGGAAATCGGCATCGATTGTTTGAGTTGAACACCGAGTCGCCAATTAGGGTATCGTATGTCAAGTTTACACCAAAATATGCATTTGCCACATATCAAATGTAACGTGTGATTTTACACATGGAAACTAGGGTTTTATGTAAAGAGAGAACGGAGAAACTTACCGACATCGGAATTGGGACACAGAGTAGCTAGAAGAAGAAGAGAATTAGATTTATGTTGTTTGAACGGAAGAAGCTGAGGAAGGAAAAGCACAGAACAGAAGAGCAATGGCGATCTTGGCTTGTGCCGTGCGATAATCCAAGCTTTGGATTAGGCGACTTCCGAAAAATAGTGGTTTGATTTGGATTTGGGGGGAAGGAAGAGAGAGAGAGAGAGAGCATAAAAACGGGGGAAAAGTGAGGCACGACAGGGAAAACTGTGGTTTTAATAGGGCATTTTAGGGATGAGACGAAATGACCGGTCTACCCTTAATAGCTCTTTTGCACTTTACAAATATTCTGAAAATAGATATTTTTCATAAAAAAAAAGTATTGATATTTAGGTAAATTCCTAATACACAATTTAAATTTTCTTTGGTGCAACTTTATTTGGAGGAGAGTAAATTGATAAGAAAATTATATTTATTTTAATAAAAAAAGAAAAATTAATGAATTTTTTTTAATTTATTTTCTTTTTGTTCCATTGGGAGTTAATTGTAAATGAATTCAAATTTACTTTAAAGATGAAATTTTGAAATTTTTAATCTATTTACTTTCATTTCTCTCAATTTTGAAGAGAAATAAAAATAGATGTAAATTATTTATTATCTTTTCTCTCCTTTAATTCTAGATTATTTTTCTAATTTTTTGTCCAAACAATAAAAACTGCAATAAATTCTAACTTATTTTACTCTCAATTCTCTTTTATTACTTTCATCCAAACATAACTTAAATATAAGTTAAAAATAAATAATTATCTAATTTAGTTAAAAAATATAATAATAGGAGATCCCAACTCCAAGAAATATTTTAAGTAGGAAACACTCACAAGGTTTATTATGCACATTAGCTCTCGCAATAGAAGCCATGGCTTTGCATCGATCCTCAGTCATCATCACCATCGCAGCCTGACCACATTTCGAGCAACGAAACAGCAACTAATGATCCAAGAACGGATGGGAGTGGAGGTGGTCTGCTGAAAGCAACTATTGGCTCTGCATTTTTCTTGGGAATTCTATCTCTTCCTGTAGAATCATTGTTCTTCTGTTTTTCTGGAGTTGTAGTAGTAGCCACTGGACCTGTTTTCACAAGAGCAAACCAGTGTCAGGAAAAGAAGGTCTATTGAATTTATACAAGTAGAATGATAAGGACGCCAAGAGAAAGATATGTTACCCCCATGTTAGAAGCTAAACCACGCATGTTTGCCCAGATTAATGCGATCCCTTTCGAAAACTGTGGTTGAGATGTGCAAAAACAGTAATCCTGCAAATGGAAATCTTGAAAGCAAACAAGCAAGCAATTTCAATTTAAATATAAATAATGCACTGTCATATAGACAAATACAACAAAAAAGTACAGAGCGCAAAGCACAACACTAACAGAAAGGACACGAAGGGACTATATAGACAAACTGTGAAACTAATATCAAATTGTGCTAAGAAGATAATACCAAAACTTTTCATAATATACCCAAAACGACAATGTTAAAAAATTTCCCAAATTTATGAAGTGGAACTAGTCTCCATATCCAAAATATTGCAAAGAAGAGAATAGCAGAAGTATCCATACCTGCAGAGATTGAAGCTTTGCTCTCTCTCTGTGACTCTGCGACAACAAATGCAGCAGACAACGACTGCTTTGGGTTGCAGGAGAGTCTAGAGGAGGCGCCATCGGAATGGTTCAAAGTTCATATATGATAATTGGGCCTACCCTAAAAGAGCCCATGGAATCCACTGATATATATGAATGAAATTTCAAAAATTTTATTTTCTCCCAATGGAACTGAGAATTTTATAAGAAACTATTATTATTATGAAATCCAATAAAAATAAAAAAAAAAGGGAGCGATTTGCATCTTGGATAAGACAGGATGGAGTGGTTAGGCCCACCTTAAAAGTTAAAGCATTTTGTTTGCAAAATCAATATTGTCGAATTTGGGAGCTGAAGCAATCACTTGCTTGCACGTCTTTTGCTGAGCCAATTTCACCAGTTTCTTGCGAGGAAAATACTCTTTATAAGAAAAACTTAACTGGAAAATACTGTATGTATACTAATAAAAATTTCAAAGCCAGTTATCTGCCAATCAAGTTCGTTTGAAAATTTAATATTAGAAGAATCTCTCTCTTATGAAAATCAAAGTATATGAGAAAAAATAAAAACAGCAAAAGGATGGCTAGGAATCAAATATTCAAATTCAATGCATGTGTGAGTCATCGACGAGAACAGTGGCAAAAGGCACTGGTAGTGGTCCACTAGCTCCATGCAATTTCCCATCTTTTATTTCCTGCCTCCACCTATACATCACACAAGTGACCGACCGCGTTTTCTTTTCCTTATAAACACGTATATGGCAAGAATTTGTTGGATTATGACAACCTTTAAATTTGAGCTAATTCCATCATCCAATTAGTGAACTATGAGTTCATATCATATTTAAACAGAAAAATTTGGTTAATCACTTTAATTAAATTTGAATTTAATTTTTATTTTTCAAATTTATAGTTAATGGTTTTGAATTGGATTTTATTTTGTCATTAATCCATAGTTGATAACTGATCAATCTTTATTTGTGATTTTAATTTATATATAATTCCTATAAATAATTTTACAATTTTTTTCTTAAGATCATTTCTTACTAACATATGGATGAAAATTTATTTTTTAACTTCAACCTTATCGTTTACGTTTATATATTAGATATTAATTTCAATTAGTTTTTTTTATTATTTTATAGAGTCATTTTGAATCACTGAATATCATCCTTAATTAATATTAAGTTTGAAAGCTCTCACAATATTCGTGAGGAAACTTAGATAAAATGCCCAATCTTGGTCGCCTACATATGCATGCACGTGTGGGCGGGTAAAATTTTAATTATTTTCAAAAATAAAAAATGGTCATCACTAGGTTATGCAAATTTAGATTCGATCCAAAATCGAATCAAATTGAAAGAATTAAAAATTAAATTTTTTTAAAAAATCGAATTAAAAATTTGAAATTTAAATGAAATCAAATTAAAAGAATCGAATGAACCGAACTCTTATATTTTTTTATATATATTTAATTGGTGTAATTTTTTTTAATATTAAAAAATTGAATGAATTAAATCTAATTATCATTCAATAATTAAAGTAAAAATTTTAAAAACTGAATTGAACGTATCATTTTGAGTTGATTCTTTAGGGCCCTGTTCATCACTAAAATCCAAATCGATAAATTATTGATAATGCAGCTTATAATTATCCATCTTGAATTAGTCAATGTGAAAAGTTATAAGGTATCAATTCCATTTTCCTTTAATCATCAATTATTATAGATGAATTTACGATAAAATTATAACCATTTTCCTATTAAAGAGAATAATACAATGGAGAGAAATATTTCTTCGAGTTTCTTTCATAACAAATAAATAAATAATTAACAAAACGATTAAATAAATAATTGTTTTAATGCTATATATCTATGTATGTACTAATATATATTAAATTTAATATTTTTATTTATGTTTTAAATAGTCATATTTTTAGCAAAGAAACGAGAGAGATTAATGCAATAAAGATATGAATGGCTTGTTGAATTGAGTTCCTTATTTATATAGAACCCTAAATTCATTTCATATTTGTTGTGTGTGATCCCAAACTAGGGGAATTCGTTATCAATTTATAATATAAATTTCATTTTATGATCAATTTTAATTTTTAATTTTTTACAAATACGGTTAAATTGTCATAAATTAAAGTATTGAGCAATTCAGCCACAAAATTAAACATAATGATTCTAGCTCTGTTTAGCAAAAATAGGCCCACATTTTCATACACATTAAAGAATTTAGTTATTGTGATTGAATTAATACATTTTTATTAATATATTTTTATATTAATAAGAACTATATTAATAATATAAAAAATAATTAAAAATTAGCAAGTTAAATATAAGAGTAAGTTATTATTATCTATATTTTTTAATTAGTATTATTTGAAATGTGACAAATTGATATTTATAATTTTGAAATAATTATAAATTCAATATCCTCTCGATTATTCTGTTAAATTTAACAAAATATGATAATATGATTAATTTTGAACCCCATAATTACTCATTTGTCAAGTATGTACATGTATAACCAATTTATATTTAACAACACTTATTTTAATTCAATTAGATATTTGTATGCAAGGATAAAAAATGAAACAATAAAAAGAAGATATTATTTACATAAAAAAACACATATTATAGATTTTTAACATAACACTTGTTTACTGTTATTGTAAGAATTACAGATCAACATAATGCAGAGTGAAAAATTTATAATTTATATAAATATTTAATTAAATTAAAATAAATACTCTTAAAATTAAATTTATAAATATTTATCATATAAAAAATATATAAAATAAAAAATATATATATATTTGACAAATTAATAATTATGAAAATTTAAAAACAGTTTTATCAGCATATTCTATAACAATCATTTTGATTATTTATTAGGAAAGAAACTATTATTTATTAAGTCTGAATATGTAATTTACCTTAAATATAACGTAAAAAAGGTTCAAAACAAGAAAATGACTATTAGAACCGACAAAAAAATTTATTTAAGGGTGATTGTACAGGAATAGAAGGGGCATAGACGTAATTTCGGTAGCTTGAGCGCACTAATAAACGTTTTGTTCTTCTCCCACCTCAGAAGTCAGAACTAGACCAATAAACTTAGCGAGGCCAACTCAAATTACCCTATATATCTCTCCAAACGTCTCACATGCTTTCGAAAATTGATTCTTTTTGTTTCTTCATGCATAAATTTTGTTATTTTCCCTCTCCCTTTTCTGAAATTTAGCACTTTTACTTCGCCTTCATCTCTAAAGTCTTTGAAATTTTCCTTCGAGCCAAACACAGAAAAAAACAGACCATGGCAACTGCCATTTCTGCAACCTCAAGCTCTGTAACTGTAACTCACCGTTTTGGCCAAAGTTTTCTTCTATTTACGAAACCCAATGGTATAACAAGCTCGTCGAGCCTTTTTTATGACAGAGGGAGTTTTTCTCTGAGGAAAAAACAGAGCCTGAGTGCATTTTCGATCGCGGAGAAAAAGACAAAGCACGTTGCCGGTTCAATTCGCGACGATGAAAAAGATGAGAAATTTGGTACTTCTGATGAAATCAAGAAGAACCCCATGATTTCTCGTGTAGAAAACAAACTGAAAAGAAAGAAAATGGAAAGATATACTTATCTGGTTGCTGCAATCATGTCGAGTTTGGGCATCACTTCAATGGCTGCTTTGTCTGTTTATTACAGATTTTCTTGGCAAACCGAGGTAGTTTAAATTAATTTTAGCTTTTATTTATTTCGTAAATTTTCATAGAAATTGGTTTTAATAACTTCTCATTTTTGTAGGGCGGAGAGTTTCCTGCATTGGAAATGTTTTGCACTTTTGCTCTTTCCGTCGGAGCTGCGGTAAGGTCAATTATACACTTAATTAATGAATACCATTATCTATTAAGTTGGATTATGCACCGGATTTAATAAGAATTTTTTATTAATTATATTCCTGTGTATATAAAATAAGATTGAATCCAATTGATTTTGATCTAGATAAGAAAAATATTGTAATGCTTTGCTTGGGGTGTTGGTGAATTTACAGGTGGGGATGGAGCATTGGGCAAGGTGGGCACATAGAGCACTATGGCATGCTTCGCTGTGGCATATGCATGAGGTTTGTTAATTTACTCTAATATAAAAATCAATAAAAAAATTATAATATATAGATTAATTAGTAAAATCAAATACTAGATTATCGAATAATTATTTGAGGGTTATTTTGGCAGTCTCACCATAGACCAAGGGAAGGTGCATTTGAGCTGAATGATGTATTTGCAATAATAAATTCAGTTCCAGCCATTGCTTTGCTCTCTTATGGCTTTCATAACAAAGGCATCTTTCCTGGCCTCTGTTTTGGTGCTGTAAGTTTCCTTTTGTTACATTTCTTTCATCAATATTTATTTATTTTTAAATTACATTTTAACTTTATATAGTATTGTGTTATTGGTAATTGAATTTTTAATACATATATATTTTTTAATATTATTCAAACACACCGTCCAAGGAAAATTTGGACAGTATAATAATTGAGTCCAATAAAACATGTTTATATAGCATCTATCAAATATGGTCTCATTAATATCACTATTAACTTTTTAATGAAAATTCATAAAAAGAGTTAATTGTGAAAATCGAAAGATTAAATATTAAAAATTTAATTGTTAAAAAAACAAACCTTGAAATCTACTTTACCGAGTCTACATACAAATTACAAAATAGAAAATCATGTATTTTTTCATAAATTATTTTTTTTAGAATTAACCCATGTTATATTATTGCACATTTTCTAAAATAAAAAGAAGATTAAAATAAAATAATTCGGCTAGACGTTGATAGTTGATACATGAGTCGGCAGATCAAAACAAACATTCGCGTTGAAAAGAAAAATCCTATTTTGACCACGCTAGGATTCTCTATCCTATCCACGCTAATGTTATGCAAAATCGTAGGCCTAATTTAAGATATTTTCAATATGCTTCCATGAGATATTTTTCTTAACCACAATACGTATTATAAAGAAAATTTTTTATCAATAACCGATTTTAGGACTGAAAATTTCATAAATTTAAGCCAAGTTTTAATATTATAATAATATATTCAAAAAAATATAATATTATATAAAAAAAATAAAACTGACGAATTTTGACGCAGGGACTTGGAATTACAATATTTGGGATGGCATATATGTTTGTACATGACGGTCTTGTCCACCGTCGGTTTCCAGTAGGTCCAATCGCTAACGTTCCCTTCTTGCGAAGGGTCGCTGCTGCTCATCAGGTAAATATATTTGAAGTTTTTAACCCACACGCATCTATCCTTTTTTTTTTTCCTTTTGACAGTTTACCACATGATCAGATAATCTTTTTTTTTTTCACTTTATTCGTGATAGACTTGTTAATTTTATTTTCTTGACAGCTTCATCACTCGGATAAATTCGATGGAGTTCCTTATGGATTATTTTTGGGACCCAAGGTGAGGTTATTTTTATTAATTTCCAAATAATTGATTGTAATTAGGTAAAAAAAGTTTTGATTAATTAAGTTTGATGCAGGAGCTAGAAGAGAAAGCAGGAGGCATAGAAGAGTTAAACAAGGAGGTCCAAAAAAGAAATAAGAATTAAAGCATGTTTTTCATTGGTTGATGGATTTTATTTCATTTTTTTTCCTTAATTTCTTCCTTCTTATAGGCGGGTTATATAACTTATATTATTGGATAAATATATGCGCAATACTATAATTTTTATTTATTAAATTATGCATACAGTACTTTTGCACAGTTCAGTGATATTCAAAATATAACGAATTTTCTTTTAATGAAAATGCAATATTAATTTGGCAGGAAAAAGAAGTATTTTTTTTTTCTTTGACAATAGCGTCATTAATATGCTGAAGTGAGTATTGGAATTTTCTTACCATAAAAATTGCTGAAATTGTTTTTTAAAAGTAATTAAATGGAATTGGAAAGAAAGTGACGTATAACAATTAGGATTTGGTATGGATTCCGTAGTTCTAAATTGGATTTTGAGCTAAAGTTTCCAAGTTCGGATGAAAAATTGGAAATTATATCATTCGATGATAACTCGCACGTGAGCAAATACTGCGAGTTTTCATACTTCAAACACAAAAGTTATACTATTTTAACTCAGAATTTGGAAATGAGTTTCCTAATTAAATAATAAACAAAAGAAATTATTCAAATTTGGTTTTGATTTTGGTTATTAGTAGAGTTCTTGTATCATCAGAGTTTAATTTTCCAGTATATATAAGAGTGAATTGAATATCAATAATAAATTTAAAATTATTATTGGGTTTGTGGGAGGTATCCATGGGCTTTTCGATATAAACAATGCTATGAATTTGTTTTAATCTCTTAACCTCCTCTTATTGCAAGAAGGGTAGCTTAGAGCGTAGTCAAGGCAATTGGTGTTGAATTTAGACCCACTGCTGAGCTTTTTAATCACATACATATCTTTTTGGGGCCATAGACATCATAGTGTTGTTCCTACGTTCGGTCGCCTATTACTTTTGATTTTTAAACATGCAAGGACACTTGGAAGAAGCTGACAATGCGCTCCTCAACACATTTATTTACATCCTAATGTGTGGCTGGTAGCCCCCTTAGTCCACTAGTCCATCATCCCAACCTTTTTTTTTTTTTTTTTTTTTGACCTGATAAGTTTTAAAAATTATATAACAATCATTTTGATTTGAATCATTATTCTTTGAACATATACATTTCTAGTTGCTCAGCTAGAAATGCTATTACTTTCTCTGAAGTGCTTCGAAGATTAAGATGCTATATGATTCCGTAAAGTCTCTCTCGGGGAGTAGAGGTCATTATGGGTCCAATTGCGACACTATTAAGCTAGTCAAATTATTATAATTTATTTGTTTTCTTTTAATTTCCTGTTAAAATCATCCAAACCCAGTATGCTAATTTTAACTTCTGCTATTTAGGGATCTCTTTGTACTTGCAGATATTGTATTTTAGTTAGACTTTAGCTCAAGCCACATCTATACATTTTCTTCAGATATCAAGGTTATTTTTTATTCATAAATTTTACGAAACAGAGTGATCATTTTCACATTTTTTAATAGTTTTTAACTTCAAACTCAGTTAAATTTATAAGAAATACCTTTTTTTAGGTAGATAGAACTAATAGCAACTAATCAAATGACAATCATTGATCTTATATCTTTGAAAATAGAATAATTCTTTCTATGAATTATTAAAAAATGGTACATGGTATAATATAATTGATTGCTGCTAATACATTATAAAAGAAAGGGTATTTTTTCATTATTTTAATAAGAGAAAAATCACTACAAGTCGCAAAGTGAAAGGGAAGAATCACTCTTATATGGTCCCCTTTCTTTATTATAATTATTATTGTTGTTCTATAATTGTTGACACTTAGAACGTATATATGTTATAGTACTATCCTCACGAAATATTTGTATACTATTTTTCATATATACTGAGGTTTCATCACCTTTTTGTACATTAAATATTAAATTTTCTTGGTTGGACTGTAATGAGTTGCATACTTTCATGCCCAATGTGTTTTGGCTGAAACGCTATAACATTATTTTGCAGCAACCAAATGGATCCAATCTTACCCTATTCAATAAGGAATATATTTACATTAACTGATGTTACTTCAACTGTATAAAGGTTAATCAATTCACAGGTTTTTTTTTTATTTTTATTTTCGTTCTCTTATACTTTTTTTTTTAATCAACAAGACTTTACTTTTAATTCGAAAAAACTTTTCCTTATAAAATACAACTTGACAACCAAATTATGTTAAAGGTATAAATTCATGCACAAGTGACGAAAATGTAATACATCTACTTTTGAACTCGAAAATTTAAATTCCAGATTGCATCTTAATATTTTAATCTCAAACTAATTACCTGTAAATGTAATTATTTAAAACAAATTAATGGTTCCTTGAACTTTTTGAGAAATCAATGATTTAAACTTGTAAAAGGATAATATATATCCGTACACCTAAAACACTTTACTTATTATTTTTTAGAGAACTTAATTTTGATTGAATTTCACAGGCGCATAAATTTTTTAGGATATTTTAGATTTACTATGTTTAACTATGATTAGATTGTAATGAAAAATTAGATGACTGTCAATTAGATTCATGTAATAGAGTATGTTTTATCCCACATAAGATGATAGCAATTCTTTTTTTTCTTTAATTAAAGACTCCGAATTTAAATTTTAATTATGAAAAATCTTTAGATATTCATCATTGTGATTTTTTTTTTTCGGATTACTTAATATGAATTCAGAATAATCTTATTAGTAAGTGATAAATATCAAATGATGTAAAAAGAAAAATATGCTTTTACTCTGGTTACGTTTCGTACATACATACTATGGATTGTTGTAGTTAGGTTTAAATGTGCAGATATGGATGTAAATGATCATATCATGAGTCATTATTACCATACACCATACACATAAACTATTTCTATATATTAGGGTTAATCGTCTTCCACTTTCTTTCATTTTCTTTGCGCTTTACTTAACAGATCTTGATTGAAGCGTGCAATCATGAGTAGAGGAGGAAGCTACGGCGGCGGACAGAGTTCCTTGGGCTACCTTTTTGGTTCCGATGAACAACCAACAGCAACGCCACCTTCCCGGCCCACTAGTCTACCGCCATATGGTATTGACATTTTACCGGAAAAAGCTGATGACCCTAATTCTTCTGATCAGAAGCAGAAGGTCTCAAACAACTACCAGCGAGCTCAAGGCCAGAATTCTGGCAACTTCATCACTGTATGTTTTTAAATTTCTAAAATACCCAGATCGGATCTCCAATCAAATTATGAAGTATTTGTATTATAAAATTAAAATAACATTTAATTATTTTACAATTGGCTTGTCAGGATCGGCCGTCCACGAAGGTTAAGTCAGTGCCAGGAGGTGAGTCATCACTAGGTGATTTGTTCGGGGATAAGTGATTAAGGTTTATTTCTCTCCTAAACTTAATTATCTAAAGGATTTAAGGCTTAATTACTGTGTGGGTAAATGATCAGTGGAATGTGAAAATAAGGGATTATGATCTTCTTCAGTTCCCAATTAGTAAACTAATCAGTGTGTGCATGGTGTCTCTGAGGTTTTCATATTTGATGTCTTTGGCTGCAGTTTCTAATGATGCAATTACTAATCTAGTAATCTTAGTTTGTATATGTGGGTGTATTTTTTAATTTTTATTTTTTTTTAAAAAAAATTTATCTATATGTGTTTGCTTCTTTAATAAAAGAATATATTTCTTTCATTTCTTTGTGGGGGATTCTCCAATATATTTAATTTTCCATGGCTATGTATCTGTCTGTTTTTGAGTTGAAAAATTTTGATCTCTTGTCCCAATTGTGTTTCTTTATACTTATGCGATATAAAATATACCATCTAATTTGCACATGCTGGCTAGTGGAAAAGAATGATTAGAATTTGCTGGGATTAATGATTCGAGATCTTATTTTATATGTACTGTGGTTAATTTCAATGCCGACTTGGCTTCGATAAATTATTATTGAAGGTTTATTACATGGAATTCAAAAAAAAAATTTATATTAAAATATGCAATTTTTTCTAGTAAATTTGTCATTACTTATCAGTTTAATTTATGAAAAATTTATAGATATAATATAATTTTATACGTTTTAAACATTAACGATTTAATTATATGCATCTTGTTGTTTTCTTGTTCTCTGATGCGATTTTTTTTTTCTCCCAGGCTGATTTGAAGCTAAAGTAATTAACCTTCATATTTATGATAATTAAGTTGAATAAACTTCCTCTCATAACTTATTATTCTCTAGCCATCTTTTTCTTTTAAATGGAAGGAAAGAGTAAAAATTCAAAATTAAAAATTCTCAATATATTAAAATCAATATTAATTTATCGCTGTGATATTCATT
>CANXYI010297556.1:0-26554 GCA_948208565.1 Hura crepitans | reverse complement strand
ATGCATAGGAAAAATATGCATAAAAACATGGGTTTTTGCCTTTTTGGATATATAATTATTCGTTTTAGACAAGAAAAAGAAAAGGAATTCATGGAAGCAACATTTTACTTCCTAGCTTTTTGCTATGGGGCCAGGGAAGAGAGTGAGACTAAGGTTGATTTCTCAAAAAGCAGAGCCACGTAAAAGGAAGCGATAAAGCAAGAGGTTGTTGGTTTTTTGGCCAAAATGAATAATTATAATATTATTGTTATTATTATTTTAAAAATTTTTTATATATACACAATACATAATAAATCGATCTAATCATAACAATTTACTTATAATGATCTAATTATAAACTGTTATTTATATAAAATTCAGTTATTTTATATATTTAGTGGTTTATAATTTTTATAAATTAGGTTCAACTATTTTGATATTCTATTTTACCCTTCAAATTATTTTAGAATAATAACGCTTATATGGTCATTAAATGATGCTAAAATATTCTGATATTTATTAAAAATAATTCAAAAATACTTTTATAATTATTAAAAATTGTACTAAAATGTTCTAATTTTTTAATACGGACAAAAATATTTTAGAACTATTTTAATAGCTATAAAAATATTTTTATTCTAAAAATAACTTCAACAATAACATATAATTTCGAAATAAACGTTAAAAATAAATCAGTAACTTTCCTTTTTTTCAAACTGACATGTATTAGTTTTTCTTGAGAGATGACTATATATATATATATATATATATTATTTTTATTAACTATTTAAATTAATATATATTCTTTAATTATGAATTTTGAGATCAAATTAAATAGATAAAGACAAATGATAATAATAATAATAATTATTGATAATGTATTAATTTATTTAGTCTAATGGTTCAGTTTAAGAGGCTCACTCTGCTTTAAATATTTGTGCGTTTAGAGCTTTATAATTTAAGTTTATATACATAAAAATTATCCTTTAATTAAAGATCAATTATCTACCACAAATAATACTATAAATAAAAGCATTTATTACATATAAATATTTTTCAACACTAAAATTTCTCTATTAAAATTATCCCTCATTTATGACTTAAGTTTTGAAGTGTCTTAATAGGACTACCTCGGGACAGTGTTATTTCTTTCAAGGATATGTGCATTGCATAATCGCATTTACTGTTCCTTGTTGGCTTACATCCTCCTGTGCTCGGGATTTATTAATTATTATTATAAAAATTCTTTAAATTTTAAAATTAATACGAGTTGTATCTAAAAATTTCACATAAAACTCTAAAATCACAAAAGAGAAAAACTTTTTTGCTATTTTTTAAGATCATAAATTTTGCTAAATTCGCTTATAATAGAAAAAAAAAACCTTGGTAAAATAATTTTTAGACAATCTTAAAATTGAAAATACATTGATTTTTCAGATTCAAGAATAAATAAATTAAAATAAAAAAAAAAAAAGAGAACCGCATTAAAAAATGAGTTACTACATTCCAACCGTTAAGGAAAATATTTATAAGTAACTTTTGGTTAAAACACATTAGGGGGATTTTAATTTTTACATTTTCTCCGTTAGTTTTTTTTTCATTAAAAATTTTTCGATTTGAATTTTATTTTCTTAGTTTTGATCATATTAAGTTATTATTTGACATAAGAGAATAGTGTACCACTCGATTAAAAAGCACATCTAATCAAAATTATTTATATTTTATTTTAGATATATAATTAAAAAGCCACATTAACAGTAGAAGGCTCGTGTACTTTAAAAGTTGCAGAATTTAGTTGAAATTGTATCCAAAAGAGGATGTTTTGGGGGGTTCTAGCAAAATAAAGGTGGGAAAAAATAAATTGAGAGTCTCGGGTTGGTTAGAAATAATTTGGGAATTTAGAGATTTAGAGGTTGGAATCCGCAAGCTTGAACTGTAGGTTTAGAAACCGTAGCTTAGGGTTGCAAAGTCAAGTTATTTTTTAATTTGCCATGCGAGGCCATTGTTATTAAAACCGGTTGGACCGAGTCGACTGGAGAAATCGGGTTTCAAAGGTCAAAACCTGACCCAAACTCGAAATACCTCGCATATTCTCACTCAATTCGAACAAAATTATAATTCGGGTTCCGATCTGGATAACCCAAAAAAATTTGAGACCCAATCCAAACTAATCAAACAATCCGAACTACTTAAAAAAATTACATTTTGTCATCACCACATAGTATTTTAACACAAAATAATTATTCAACAAAATTTTCAAATAATTACAATACAAGTTATTCAAAAAAATAAAAATATCCAACCAATTTTTCAACAAATAAAATTATATATGACAATTAAAAATAAAAATTTAGTCTCTAATTTGAAAAATACTAAATATATTCTCTATATTATATTTTTTATTTTTCTCATTATAAGAAAAAAATATTTAAATTTCAAATGGCTAATTAACTAATAATTCAACAAATTATATTTATGACTTTATTAAACTAATTGAATATACTTAAATAATTAAGTTAAGAACAAGAAAATAAATTGTAGAAGAGTTAAAATTGGAGATTTGATTATTAAATATATTTTTTTCAAAGTTAAAAGTTTATGGACTAATATATTAACATTAATCGCTCTATTTTTCATATAAAAATTAATTTTTAATCCTTAAAATTAAAAAAAATAAAATAAAGTTCAGGTCGGTCGGGTTAACCTGACCCTACCTCAATAATCTAAAAAACTCAAAAATTCGGTTCAGTTCAGTTTGGGTTGGTCGGGTTGTTCGAGTCAATTTGGATTTTGCACACCCCTACACAATATTATTAGAACCGGACTAGAGATCGGACTGAACAACCAATAGGATCATGGTTCGATCAATTCGAATAACATAATATGAGCAATATCATGTTAAATAAATTATATAAAAATAATAAAATGAGTAAATGATTAATATATATAAAAATAAATTAACAATAATAATATAATAAATTATTATAAAGTTGAGATATTGAAATTTATTTATCTGATAAAATTTAGAAAAAAATTCAATGAAAAAATTAATATGTTTCTACTCTATTTAATATAGTTTTTTATGATTTCTTAATTAAACAAATTTATTAAAATAGTTATATTTAAAATTATCTAATTATTGATTAATTAAAATATAATTAATTGAATAAATTTTATTATTAATATTCTTAAATTGCTTTTAAATTATAAAAATAACTTAAAAATACTAAAAAAATTATAGGTCTAAAATAATGTAAACCAAAAATGTAAAAAAAAAGTTAAAATTGCGAAATTTTTGGTTCAACCCAGTTCAAGTGGATTTTTTCTCAGTCTAATTTGGTATTTTATAAATCAGGTTGTACCTCTGAACCACACAAGACTAGCTCTCATGTTGGATATTTTTAATTGTCATATATAATTTTATTTGTTGAAAAATTATTTAGATATTTTTATTTTTTGCAGAACTTGTATTGTCATTATTTAAAAATTTTGTTGAATAATTATTTTATGTTAAAATATTGTGTGGTGATGACAAAATATAATTTTTTTTAAGTTGTTCGGTTAGTTTGGATCGGGCTTAAAATTTTTCTGAGTTATTCGGACTGGGGTCCGAATTATAATTTGGTTCAGATCGAATGATAATATTGGAAGTATTTTGGATTCGAGTTTGGGTCGGGTTTTGATCTTTGAACCAGGCCGTATTAGCTCCCGATTCTCCGATCCGACCAATTTTAACAATAGCTTTATGTGACAAATTAAAAAAAAAAAAAAAAATCTGACCCAAACTTGAGCTGCAGTTTTTGAATCCATGGCCCAAATTTACAGACTCTAACCGCCTAAACTCCTAAATCCCCAATTTGTTTTCAACTAACCACAAACTCCCAGTTTATTTTTTCCCACCCTGATTTTGTTAAAAACGCCATACTTGGAATTGTTTCCCCCAAAAATTGAAACAACAATGATAATTCTTTTACACATGGATTTCAGTCATGGTAGCTGGCAGGACAAACATCACTCTTGATGACTTATGTGCACGTTGTTAAACTTAATGTAATTAAAATGTTTTCCATCAATCATATTAAATATGAAATTAATATAATTGAAAGGAAACTGAAGAAATTTATATTGAAATTTTTTTAAGATAAAAATCTAATATAAAAATTTAGGGATCTAATTAAATATATGTTTTGACTAATTTGCTTTAATTAAATCACATATTTGATTGCCATTTTGACAAATAATTTAATAACATTAAAAAATTTATAAAACATATTCGAATTTTATCAATTTTTAAAATATCATTTATAATATATTTGTCAGGAATTCGATAGTAATTCAAGGTAACTGAAATAATTGAAATTGATAAAAATTAAAAGTAACTAATCACATTATTAATAATTGATTCAACAAATTCTTAATTAAGAAAAAGACAGAAATATTAAATCAAAGAAATTTTAATTTAACTTCAATTTTAATAATCTAACAATACAACTAGTTTTTGTGCACGTATATTATATGTAATAAATATTATTTATTTACAATTTAAAGACAAAATTAAAAATATATACATAAAATCAAGAAAAAGAAGAGTTTTTACAATAATTCTTCATGGCCAACATCTTACCCAGTTAACTAAAGTCTCCGATGAACTTTACAGAGAATAATAATATGATTAAGAGATTAAGAAAGCCTTTTGCAAAAATGCTTCATTACTTAAAGTCGACCAAAAAAAAAGCTATTGACCTTATAGAATTAGAATTCAACTGTTAATTTTTTTAAAAATGTAAATAAAAAAATTATATGCCGTTAAATTTCGATTCTCATTTGAGAACCGGATATTCGCTAGTTTATGATGCTATGTGTATCGTGTATAAGTTGCTAGGAAACATTAGCTACATGGACTGTATGTTGTGCGCACATCATGAAGCAAAGGAAACATCAACATTTCTATATAAAAAAGTAATAACAGGTTGATTAAAAATCTTCAACCAAAAACAATCATTGATAAATAATAAACAGACATATAAAGCTGCCAAAAGAAACAAAAGTGAAAAGCTTTATCTAGAACCCTATAAAAAAGAAAAGTAATCTTTCATCAAAAAGAAATTAACGCAAAATCAATATTATATTAAAATTAATCTTTTCTTTCTAGTATTGTTTTCAGATTATTATATAGACTTCTTTTAATCAAGGCAAAGGGAAAATACTAATTGAAAAAATAAGAAGTACGATAGAAATGAAGAAACAGGCTAAATATGGTAACAAAATAATGACTTAAATATGCCATAATTAATTAATTTACATGCAATAGTTAGACAAAATGTATGCAATGGCTATACTTCAAGGGAATAGATTTTTTTGTTATCTATGATGAATTTTCTTTTTCGTTTACAATTGGAATCAAAAGCTACAAGCCCACTTAAAAAATAGATAAGTTGAATTTAAGCCTATAAATTCTAAGCAGAAAAAAATAACAATTAGTTGGTGTTAAAATTCTTAAATTGTTACCTGTACTTTATAAAGGTCATGTAAAGCACATAGAGTGATTTCCGTACTGGCACCACATTCTAACCATGATTAAGGCTTCAATTATTGCATCATCTATATGCTGCTGCGATTACGAAAAGTTTTTTTCTTTTTTTTAGCCTGTAACAAGATTGGACGACTCCCCCTAAAAAATGAAAAGGGCAGGAAGAGTATTCATAAAAAAAGCTTATCAGTAAGAATAATAATAAAGCACAAGCAGCAATGTCAGGCTATATTTTACTAATGGCATACCAAGTACCATCTATAGCTTTTGGAACACTTGCTTCGTCAGTAGTTGCATACAACAATTAAGCTGTTGAATTGAAAACAGAAAGTCATGAGTATATGACATTTAGTTGCTATCCACATTGAAAGTTAGAGGAAGAGGGAGAAGAGAATATTGTTTTGATCGCTGCGAGGGCATTGAAAAGCTTAGGAAACAATGAAAAGTGGGGTTGAAAGAGGCTATGCATAGAAAAGATCACATTAACATGATAAACTTATTAAAAAAATTATAAAAACTAATGATGAAACATTATCAAATCATACTCATGTGAAATATATGAAATATGAGTTAATTAGATTAGAGCTCAATAAGTAAAGATTTGTATAAAAAAGTAAACACTCCAATACTTAAACTAGATATCAGAATTGATAAGAATATATTTTAGGCTTTCGTATATAGAATAATTATGGAGCTTGATATATATATTTAGATAATTTTGGCATGGTCACTTATGTGTTTTTAATATATATATTTCGATAATTTTTATTCCTTTTTAGTTTAGTTTAGGAAATAAACTAGTTTTCCCTCACTTCCGATGATTTTTTTGACTTGCCAGGTGTTTTTGGAAATAATATTGGATATAATGTGGAATAAGGCTAAATGGGAGCATTGGATCAACTTTGGCCCAATTTTAAGAGCACATTGCCATTAGGTGTGCTATGGTCACGGCCATGGGAGAAGCGTGAATCAGAAAATCAAAAGAAGGCTCATGGCCATGGGACTTCAAACCTACATGGCCGTGAGGGTACCTAGAAGCAAAATTAAAAGCCTAAAATTATTCCAGAATGAGGAGAGGAGTCGAGGGTTTTCAAGGAGAAGAAGTTTGTACTCAATTCCAAAGTCAATTTTGAGAGGAAAACATAGAAAAGATTCTAATTGAATTAATTCATTTATTAATTTGATCTTTTATCCATTCTTTCAATTGATCAATTGAATAGTTGGTGAAGGCAACAATTGAGGAGACTTTCAATTCAAATTTCTTCCTTAAAAGTTATATTATAAACTCTTTCTCTATTTTTGCTCAGTTTATATCATCATGTTTAGTGAGTAGATTTTTCTTTTTGTTAAGGGATTCGTGAATCCCTATATTTTGTTATGGATAAATAATTAATTTAATAGCATATTAATTTAGTTTCAATCCTCCACCATGTGCTTAATGCCTAAATGATTGAGAATTAATTTTATCGCTTAATTGTTATTGGAATAACCAATTGAGTGTATGGTTTTGATTGGATTTTATTCTTGATGTTTTGGGTCGATGGTGGCTAAGTTGCTTTGTATATTATCGGAATGATTATACGAATGAGTTTGGAGATTAGAATTATTTATGAAAGGATAATTCTTATTAACTTAATTTATAGAGAATAATATTTAATTTTTTTGGAATAAAGTTAAATTTTGCTCTGAATATCAGTTAATGTAATAGGGTGATTAGGTTTAGGTTAAGTTTTATCCAACTGAATTGATATGTGTTAATTAGTTAGAATCCATAACTGTTTAGGGAGGATAGATGACCTTAACATTCCTTGATAATTGGTCTAATTGAAATTGTGATCACTCATTATTTGCTTCTTTTATCTCTTATTAGTTTAGTTTTACATTAATTTACATTTTAAAATCTCATTGATATAAGTTCTCTCAAATAGCGTTAATGAAAGTAAAATAGTATAGGATAAATTCTGATCTCTATGGGACTATAATCGGGTACTCATGTATCCATTCTATTACTTGATTGGTGTACTTGCTAGCAGTACGCATCAAGTTTTTGGTGCCATTGTCAGGGATTATAGTTTTATCCTTATTATTTTGCTTTTGTGTTACTTTGAGAATTTTTTTTCTTTTTAATTTTGTTCTATTTTTGGTTCTTTTCAAGTGTTAAATTAGTGTATGACTAGATCGAGTACCATCCCATTAGCTGAAGTCAATCTAGAGATTTACAGAACTTTTCACTTGAGATAGAAGATTCAGATACTTAAGGGAGCTTTAGAAATGGTAGCTGCAGACAATGCAAACGGTGGGTGTAACAAGTTGTAAGATGTATTAAATGAAGTTTATGACAATAAACCCACTAAAGACTATGCCACACCTATAAGAACAAATGCTTACAGAACCATTGTGAAGCCTAGAGTAGATGCAAATAACTTTGAGCTTAAGGCATCACTAGTTTGCATGGTGCAAGCAAACTAATTTGCTGGACTTAATAATGAATGCCTTAACCAGTATCTGGAGTGTTTAAATGATGTTTGTGAGTTTATCAAAATTAATGGGGTGCCAAAAGAAGCCATTATGCTAAAGTCTTTTCCATTTTTATTGATTGGAGAAGCTAAAATATGGTACAAAGATCTTTCACATCACTCTATTGAAACTTGGGAGCAATTGGAGCAACAGTTCCTGGACATATTTTTCCCACCGTCTAAGACTGCACAGATTCATAATAGCATATATCAGTTTAGCCAATTTGAGATAGAAGCATTTCATGAAGCTTGGAATAGGTTCAAAAGGCTGCTAAAGAGTTGTCCACACCATGGGATTAAATTGTGGAGCAAGTACAGTGTTTCTATATAGGTGCCATTCCAAGCATTAGGAACTTGCTAGATGCAACAGTCGAAGGTTCTTTACTAGGGAAGAGTGTAAAAAGTGCTTTTGATTTATTAAATGAAATAGCGAAGAATAAATCCCAATATACACCAAGAAGGAACATAAGAAAGCCACAAGTTGGGCACTTTATTGATGAGGTAACCATTTTTACTACTTAATTAGAGGCAATGAAGAAAAAGATAAAATCTGTGGAGTTAAGACAAATAGTCATTGTAACATAAGCATGTGAGATATATAGAGAGCCTTATTTTTTCCAAGATTGTATTATTGGAGATCAATATGTGAATGAAGCCAACTCTAGTCAGGTAAAGGCTGTATCATACTATAGTGGACTAAATGATACAACAATTATTACAATGCGGGTTGGAGAAATCACCCTAATATCTCATTGAGTAATAACAACTAGCTAAGGCCACAACCATTGAGATTTCAACCAAAGCCACCAATTTAGAAGAAGACAAGCTTGGAAAATCTAATGACCAAGTTTATAAGTACCACTGAAGCTCGAATGAGTAATCATGATGCAACTATAAAGAATCAGGAGGTTTCAATTAGGAATTTAGAGGTACGGATAAGTTAGTTGGCATAGGTACTAATAAGACGTACATAAGGAGCCTTACCTAGCAACCTAGAGAGAAATCCAAAAAAAGAGGTAAAGGCAATCACTCTAAGATGTGGGAAAGAGGTAGGTAACCTTAGAGACAACGCAATAATTCAGCCTATTTCAAAGAATGAGGTAAGTAAGAAATCTAAATTTGAATTTGATAGAAGAACTAAATCAGGTAAAGAAATTGATAAGTTTAATTCTAGAACTTTAACTGAAAAGTTAATTTTAATAAATTTCCTTACCTTGAAAGGATTAGAAGGGATAACCTAGACTTACAGTTTGCTAAATTTTTAGAAATATTTAAGAAACTGCACATTAACATTCCATTTGCAGAGGCTTTACCCTAGATGCCTAACTATACAAAGTTTTTAAAAGATATCCTTTCTAAGAAAAAGAAGTTAGAAGATTATGGCATTGTTTGTATGACATAAAATTGTAGTGCGATTCTGAAGAATAAAATTCTTGTTAAGCTCAAGGATCCAGAGAGTTTTACACTACCTTGCGAATTGGGTGATGTTTTGGTAAGTAAGGCATTATGTGATTTAGGGGCTAGTATAAATTTAATGTCTTATTATTTGTGTAGGAAATTAAATCTTAGAAAAATGAAGGAGACTAGTATGCACCTCCAGCTAGTGACAAATCAGTTAAATGACCCAAAGAAGTAATTGAGGACTTATTGGTAAAAGTTTGAAAATTTTTTCCTAATCGACTTTGTGGTTATATATATAGAGGTAGATAAAAAGATTCCACTCATCTTTGGTAGGTCATTACTCAATACAACACAAGCCCTCATAGGTGTTCATCAAGGAAAGCTAACACCAAGGCTAAATAAGGAATAGATTGACTTTGATATGAACAAGGAATTAAAGTGTTCTTCAAAAAGGATCTTATGAAACTTGTTGTTCTATTAATTATTTTTATTTTTATACATATGAGTTTCAAAAGGAAGTACCAAAGGAAGACAAATTAGATAAAAGCCTTATTCATCCAATGGAAACTAAGGATAGAGAATCCAAACCAATTTTGGAAGTTAAAAAGTCATCTAAACAAGGAGTAGAGCTGAAGGAGAATTTGATAAATTCTCCTAATGAATCACAAACATTAAATCTAAAACCTTCACTTGAGCATTTAAATAAAGGTTTGCATTAAAAATTGAGCCTTTAATAAATTTTAATGGAGTATAAATAATTAATTATGGGACTATTAACTGCAAAAATTCAAAGGTGGATGTCATTTTAAGAGAGATGATAATTTTATGAAGCTAAAGACTTCAGAAAAACTCGATCCCGAGGCTATAGTAATTTCTCTCAACAAATGAGGAAGTTAAGAAGTTGGGTTGGGACTCTAAGCTAGAACTAATTTTTCTATCCCTTTCTCTCAGTAATTTTAGTTTAAATTTCAATTATTTTTTCATGAATTTTAGGCTTTGATTTTAAGTTTAAATTTACATTTTAGGTATTTTTGAAAAAAATGAGTTGTAAACTTAATTAAGGCATCCCAAGAAATTTTAAATTTTGATTTAGCATGTGAATTAAAAGGAATGGGAATTAAAAGGAATGGTTACTTACAAGGCAAATGAGCTTAAGTCTGCAACTCTTTACTGGAATTTTAATAGAGTCACCACTACGGGTGATCCACACCCCATGGCCATGAGATAATGGGAATTAAAGTTGGTCACTGGAATAATAATAGGATTATGGCCATAAGTGTAACATGGCCACGACCATGAGGTTAAGGAAATTTAAGATTAGCTACTAGAGCTATAAAGGGATCACAACCATGTAGGTGACATGGTCACAGTCATGAGGATTTTTTTAAGAAAATTTTGAATATTCAAAAATAAATAGGCCACACAATCATGGGACTTTAGAACCACACGACCATGTGGTGTTCTAGAATTGTCAAATTGAATTGAAAAAAAAGAGATTGAAGCTATTTAATTGAATTTTATTTATTTTCTTTAATTTTTTTGTCTTCATTAACTTCTATCTCATTGTCTATGCATATGCTGAGTTTAGAAAAAAAATGAGGGACTCATTTGAATGAAAATGATGCTGCTTCATCATGATTTAGATGAAAATGGAATTAGATTTGTGATAGTCATAGGGGGTAAATTTGTGGTTAATTATTATTTTAGTGCATTTTCTTGCTAATTTAGGAAGAAAGAGAGCGTACTTATATTTCATTCATTTATTTAATTGCTTTCTTTTATTGATGCGTGTAATTATCATTATTTCCCCTTTAAAATATTCTATTTCTTTTTCTATGAGTAATTTTGGTAATTCCATTCTGTATTGTAGGATGGCACCAAAGAGACGTAGAAGTAATATTGCTTCATTATCTCAAGAACCAAAGATCCCTGCTCACATTTTGATTCCAAAGTGGTTGCCACCATAGACCTATGAGAGATATGCACAATTGTGGGAGAGGACCATTACACTGTGTAGATATTTTGATTTTCAGGTGGTCTATAACTTGTGTCTGACATAGTTGATACTGAGTTTGATTCATGGGATCAGATGGAAGCGGTTTTTCATGACCTGATAGCCTACATATCCGGAGATAGTTAGAGATTTCCTCAGTACATTCTTCTATAACTTTGACAAATATATTCTAAGAGATTTAAGAGTCATCAGTTTTATGCTAAGAGATTGAGGCTTCGAGATTGACCTACAACAATTTTTTGAACTACTGGGATTTTCGATAGAAGGATTATAGTACTTTGAGGATGTTTAATATCAATCTTTTCAAAGAGGTATATAATCCAACTGAGCCTCCTAATTATATAGTCGAGTAATTGAAAGCCCAACAATTAACTACTCCAAAGTTAAAGCTGGTATATCGAGTCATTGCACATACTATTTTTTAGAGATCTGATAGCCTGGGATAGGTAAATACTCAGGAGCTACACTTTTTGGTATCCATGAGATGCAAGGTAAAGGTAAATGGAGCAGTATGGGTCATACATAAGTTTGAAGAGATAGTGAAGAAGCCTCTAAAGTGGATAGAGATCGATGGACTGATCACACCTATTGTAATATGCATGGATATTATTGATTTAGGGCCTAGAGCAAAAGGGTCGATAAGGATCGACAAATAGACAATGCTTAATATGCAAATAGTGATTAGAGACAAGAGTTTACATGTGGATATAGACTATGAACACCTAATGATACAGTGGTCCTATTGGATCAAGTTGAGGAGGGTGCAGATATACCAAATGTTGAGCCACTAGCCTCTTCTCCACCATCACCTTAGCTACAAGAGAGATATATACCACTAGTAGGCACTGCATCTTCATCACCTATTGATTCTTCAATGATGGATGCACTTTAACACCTTTTTTAGTAGATGTAGAAGATTTATACTAGGCAGTAGGCTATCATAAGTAGATTGAAGGCATCTAAAGAGAGGGAAAATGCTATTTTAAAGCAGCTGTCCTCCATTGTTAGTAAACCGCCTTGAGTTTAATAAGAGATTTAGAGCTTTAAATCTGAGATGGATAGGAGGCATTTGGAGACAAAGACTAGGAGTAAAGTTTACAGGGATGAGATGAGAGTTCAAATGGATCATCTTGAGAAATCTCTATAGGGGTTTCTTGACATTCTTGTAGAGTATGCCACCTCGACCTCTACAACAGTGAGATGTCATCGTTTATATTTTAAAAGTATCTCGAACTTATCTTGTACTTAAAATATGATTATGTGCTATTATAGCTACTCCTTAATGTTATTTGTTTGCCTTGTTATAAAGCATTAAAGGCAATGGTTATTTTTAAGTTTGGGGTAAGGTACCCAATTTTTGAAATTTTTTAAGCTTATTTCTTATTTTTATTTTTTGGTTCTAGTTTAGGTTAGTTTGTTATTTTTAGTTAGGTAATTTAGGTTTGCAAAATTAATGAAAATATATACTAAATTAATTTCTTGAATGAAGCTTTTATTTAGTCTAGTTGTCTTCAAACCAAGAATGGGCTTAAACTTGTTTTAGAAAACTAATTGTACTTAATTCTAAGTAAATTAGAAGGAATTAATTGTACATCTAAATTCCTTAAAACTACTAATAGACCTATTTTAACCTATGTGATTTCTTAATTTGTGTGCACTATAAGCTAGTTTTATATATAGTCCTAAAAATCTAGTCGCAATTTAAGGGTTGAGATGAGATTCATAATAAGATCACTAGAACCTTTTTGATTACCCTTTAAAGTGATATTTTCAAGACA
Organism: Hura crepitans; assembly: GCA_948208565.1. Lineage (NCBI taxonomy): Eukaryota > Viridiplantae > Streptophyta > Magnoliopsida > Malpighiales > Euphorbiaceae > Hura > Hura crepitans. The sequence goes on along the minus strand of CANXYI010297556.1, from coordinate 13,336 downwards.
AAAAAAATATAAAGAAAATGATTTAGGCATTTTTCCTCATCTTGATAATAATTTTTCCATTTCCTACCCTGTTATGTGGTGTATAATGATACATAGCACAGTGGTCTTGGCTATTTATTAATGAAGAGGGTAAGGTAATGGCATATGCTTTGAGGTAACTTAAGCCTCATGAGAAGAACTGCCCTACTCATGATTTGGAGCTTGTTACTTTTGTTTTTGTTTTGAAGATTTAGAGACACTACTTATATGAGGAAAAGTGTTTCATCTACATAGACCATAAGAGTCTCAAGTACCTCTCTATACAGAAAGAGCTAAATTTGAGATAAAATGTTCATAGAGCTACTAAAAGATTATAACTGTGTGATTGACTACCATCTGGGTAAAATGAATGTGGTATCTAATGCTTTGAGCAGGAAATCTTTAGCAAGTATAAATCTTATGAGAACTTCCTTTATAAGGAGTTATATTGCTTAAATTGAGTCATCTATAAGAAATGTTGTATATTTGTCACATGTCTAGCATTGAGGGATATAAACATCCACTTAAAATTGTCACATGATGGAGCTATTTGTAGCTAAGATGATATTAAAGCCTGATTTGATACAACAAGTGAAAGAATCCCAAAAGAATGATGATAATTTGAAAGCCATAGTAAGGCAAATAAAAAAGGGGAAGCCTAGTGAGTATGAAATAAGATATGGCCAAGTGTACTATTAAGGTAGATTATGTGTACCTAATAATGATGATCTCAAAAGGCTGACTCCAGATAAGGCAAATAGTAATTTATATGCCATACATCCCGATAGTACCAAGATGTACTAGAATATGAAAACCCATTATTAGTCATCAAGAATGAAAAGAAAAATAGTTAAGTATGTGATAAGGCGTTTGACATGTCAACAAGTGAAAGCTGAGCATCAGGTTCTATTGGCTTTGCTATAGCCTTTAGTAATACCTAAATGGAAATAGGATAAGATAACCATGGATTTCATCATTAGACTACCATTGACCTAAAAATAGCATAATGTCCTGTGGGTGATTGTCAATAAGTTGACAAAGTTAGCCCATTTCTTATCAATTAAAATAGACTACTCTTTGGAACACTAACAGAGATGTATTTTAGGAGATAGTCAGATTACATAGAATACCCACATCAATAGTATCTAATAGAGATCTAAGGTTCACCTTGAGGTTTTAGAAGAAGTTACATCAAGTTTTATGTATAAGATTGAATTTTAGCATGGCTTTCTATTAGTTGGAAAAAGTCATACATGTAAGTTATGAGAACTAGTGAATGATTTTCACTTAAGAAGAATATATGATAATTGTAATGTGCACAGGTGCTCAAAGATATGCTATATAAAGGTGTTATCGAATTTAAAGGAAGTTGGGATAGATATTTGTCATTGATAGAGTTTGCCTACAATAACAGTTATCAAGTCAGCATTAAAATGGCAATGTATGAGATCATATATGGTAAAAAAATGTTGTATGCCTCTGTGTTAGACTAAACTTAGTAAGTATAAAGCCATGGGACTTGATTTTATCAAATAAGCTGAAGAGGAAGTGAAAATTATCAAGGATAACTCGAAGATAATTTTAGACAAGCAAAAGCCCTATGTAGACTTGAAAAGTAAGGATATAGGGTTTAAGTTAGTGATAAAGTGTTTCAAAAAGTATCTTATTATAATAAGATTCTCAGATTTAGCAGGAAGATTAAGCTCAGTCTTTGGTTTATTGGTCCATATGATATAGCTTTACCACCAAAGTTGGAGAAAATCCATAATGTATTTCATATGTATATGCTAAGAAGGTATTGTCAGATTCTTCCTATGTGATATTACTTGAGACTATATAGCTACAACTATATTGGACCCATGAAAAAGAATTGATTCGGATTTCAGCTAGAGAAGTTAAAGAATTGAGAAATAAATAGATTCTATTAGTTAAAGTGTTATAGAGGAACCATAATGCAAAAGAAGCAACATAGGAAAGGGAAGACAATGCGAAATAGCAATGCCCTCAATTATTTAGCACTGGTAATTTTAAGGATGATATTACTTAGGAGGGAAAGAATTATAAAGCTCTAATTTTTTTTTATAAAAGAAAGGAAAATAATTAAAACTAAAAATTTGGATTAAATGTGATAAAAATGAAATTTAAATAAAATTAAAAGGATTAAAAGTGAGAAAGAGCATTTGGAGGATTATAAGCCGTTGGATGAGATTTTTATGGACCAATCTTGGCCACTCATCCAGGGTACATAAAAGCCTAAATGTTGAATAGAAAGAGAGAAAACAAGAACGTTCCTCTCCATCTGTATCTTTTTATAAATAATAGACACAAACAACAACAAATCTATCAACTAAGTAAGGTAATATGATCCACCTTCATCTAGTAGTTCCTCCTAGTTTATTTTTATTCTAATTTTTGTCCATTATTTACTCTTATTCCATTTTGGTTGGGGCTACCATTAGAATTCTGAAGAGAGGGAGGAAGAATAGAAGTGTAAATCGAAGGGGGATGATGTTATTATTGGTCCTAAACACACAGAAAGGGGGTGAATTAGGTTTGTCAAACTTTTCTAGAATGAAAAGCCTTTTTGCAAAAAAAATGTTTTTTATTGAAAATTTAAATGATATACAATGTATGTAAAATAAACTTCAAAAATAATTTTAACAACTTATCTCAAAATATACTTCGTAGATGTCAAGTCTAATCACTAAAAATCTAAACTTTGCGAGAATCTAACTTTAAATACAAAGATTCAAATTTTGGTGAAACTTAACAAAAAACCACTTTACTTGTAAATATAAAATAGAGAGTATAAAATAAAGAAGAAAAATTAAGACAAGCAATTTATAGAGATTCGATCTTCTTTTTCTACCTCCACTCCCTAAGACATCTCATCTTGAGATTCTATCTCCATTCAAGACTCTTTTCAAGGGCAAGAGTCAAAGCTAATAGATATAAACCTACAAATTTATAAACCCACAATCTTTTTCCAAAGTAAAAAAATAAGAGAAACACTTGCTAGAAAAATTCGAAATTTTAGCTAATCTAATCTCACAAACTCTTATAAATAGTTTTTCTCACAAAATACTTACAATAGAAATGCTATAATCAAATTTGAGGAGGATATGCATTGTATGAAGCACAAAGATGTGGAAAATATGCCAAGAAAGTTTTAAGCTTCATATCTTTAGAAATAGATAATTTTTCCAACTTCTCTAACCATTTGATAATTGATTCCACATTTATTTATAAGACCAAAAATAGCCATTATAAACAATAAAATAACATTTAGAGACAATCAGCAACCATATAAAAACTAACCTTTTTTGTTTTATAACAATTTTCTAATAACACAGCTTTTTCTAATAGTACTGTTCATTTCCATCAAATTTACTCCTTTTATAACGATGCTATTTAAAATGCAAATTTTTAAGATTTTTTAAAAATTTTTATTTTTCATGTATGGAAAACTTATTTTATGCAATTTTATGAATTATGATGCAAGAAAAGTTATTTTATATAATTTTAAAAATTATGATATATGATAAAAGTTCCTCAAATTTAATTTTACATAATAAGTCCTAAAAATAAAATTAAAATAAATTCTTAGAACTCTTTTTTCTTTAGCCGTAAGACTTGCTCAAATTCTTTGTTTCTTACATAATTTTTGCACAATTCTTTGATAAGTAATTTGAAAAATAAGCACATAAAATAGATTTCTAGGAAAGTTTAACCAAGGTTTAGTTATCATCAAAATTAGAATATAGCCTTGAGCCAATAGTTATTGAAGCGTAATTTGTCTTTAATCTTTTTTTTTCTACCAATAATCAGTATGTGCATAAACTTTTTTTCTTTGTAATTATCTACTGAAAATTGATTGAGATTGTGTTTTTATGTTAGAAAAGTTAAATACTAAATTCTAGATTAATTAACATGTGATTATTAATTTATAATTTGTGCAAAGTGCATATAAACATATTAGAGCTTATATTTGTATGATTTGGATGAGTTTGTTGCTAAAATTCTAGTTTTTTTTTTTGTATCTAAATTGTCAGAATTTCGAGGAGGTCATGATAGTGATGCCTTCTGATCACACTTGTGACCTATCAAAAGTCTGAACCCTTGTTTTTGAAAATTTTATGTCAGCTACAGGAATTTTTAGGGCCTCACGGCCGTGATCTATACGAAGTCATACTCATGACCCTCGAACTCCAAAATAAAAAGGGCTTTTGAGGACTATTACTTACAACCTAAACCAAAGTTTCTTAAACATATTTTAGCATATTTAAACATGGATTTTAAGCAAACTACAATTGATCACACATAAAAAGATTAAGTAAAGACTTTGTTCAATGTGATATATATCTATGTTATGTATGTATGTGTAAGACAAGGTAAATAAATATGTATGAGCTTTTGATGAAGCCTCAATTTGCAACATGATGGAATATTTATATACAACAATTAGATATGCCTATGAGGTGCATAATGAGTAATCATTCTATGTCACTTGCTTGAATTACAATTGATTGCATGACATGAATTGTGAATATGATATGCTTAAGTAGCTTGTACAAATGATGATTACATAACACATAAATGTACATTATTGAATTATTGAGATTATTGGTATTGAGTTATTGATACAAGGCAGTATGATGCCATGCTATTAAGTGAGTGCTTACATACCATAAGCTTATTACTGAAACTAAATGATGGATATAACATGTTAATGAAATGGATATTATGTGATGAATTAAAAATATTGAAATGCCTTTATACACTTAAACTAGCAATAGTGTTGGGATAAGTTGGCATGCCAATAGGGTCATTTAGTAATACTGTATCACTTTCACTTTCACTGATATTATTATTATAAGTACAGCTGCATAAGCCCCATAAGCACTATGCAACCAATTATTATGTGGACATAACCACATTAGCTCCACCAGCATTGTTTATTGAGCTTATTTTCTTAAATACTGATATGTAAGTACAGATCTGTAAGCCTCGTTAGGCACTGTATAACTGTATAGCTCTCTTTTGAGCAACGTTGAAACCCCTTATTTAGTCTATAGTAGCCTTAGTATATATTGGGCTATATAAAGAAAACTAAAGTATTAAACAAAAATTAAGAATGTTAAATGCTGAAAATGTATTTTGTTATGCATAATATATGATGGTATACTCAATATGAATTACATCAATTTGGCATTATAATTTACATAACCTCTTTGTTGAATATGAATATGATCTTATTTCATACTTTGCATAACAACAACAATCGAGAAGGTAAGAAAGGTAAGAGCATGCATAAGCAATAAAGTACTAAGGTAATGTCTATTGGATTTTTGGTTTCATAATATATATGAAAATGTTATATTTTCTTGTGTGTTGTTTAATGGTAAACAAAAATACTTTATGTACCACTAAGCAAATTTTTCTTAGCACGTTGGTTATTTCTATGTGTAGGTCAAAGACTCCGATTTTAATAGAGAAAGTATTCGCAAATGGGGGTTTAATAGTTGATTTATAACATTTTACATAAGCATTCATAATCATGTTTTATTTAATCTTGTTTCAATTGTTAATGGATTTATTATTGATATTAGAAATTTTTGTCATGTAAAACCCCTATGAGTTTCAAACACGGAATTTGAACATGTTTGGTTTGGCCTAATTGAATGGTCTATGCTTGGATTTTGGATATTATTTTTGGATTATCAACTGCTATTTAACTATGATTCATGAATAAGAGCTTAACATATATGTTAAATAAGTTGCCAAGATGTATGACAAGAATGTTTGTTGTGAATGTGATTTGAGAATAGGTGAATTTATGAGCATTTAGAATTACTGGTGCTTAGGCACATAATATGGCATTCTTCTATTTGATGTCTTAAGATGTTGAGAGAAGAGGCATCACAGGTAATGGTTCCTTGAGCAATCTTGAAAATCACTATAACCAAGATTTTTAAAAGCATACTACAAATGAATGGTCAAAAGAAGTGTCTTGTTTTTCTTATCACTGCAACTCAAAAATACAATAAGCGTAAAAATACACACCAAGAATAAGTACAACAAAATTGGAAAACTTATATTATTGAGGCAATTCTCAAAGTTTAATTTCAAGTCAAGTTCCATTTTAGTGCCTTTAATTTGATGCCAACACAAATTCCTCTGCAAACTCAATTTTTTAGTGCTTTTTGCTTAGTAAGTTTATTTAATTACATAATGTCATGTTAATATAAATATTTTATCAAATATGATTAATATATAGGGTTAATATTATCCAAAAAAGGTTTTCACTCTATCTGTACTTTTATATTGTATAGATGTGGACAGATAGATAGATAGATTAATCTTTCTTTGTATTCCAAACTCTTAGCAAAAAATTTTTTTTAATACCATTAACTTTTTATTTTCAAACTATTTATAAATACATTTTTGTTAAACAACAACAACCAAACCTTAAACCCATACTAGATGGGGTTGGCTATATGAATTGCCTGTCTCCATATCCTTCTATTTGAGGCAAGATTTGCCATAATCCCAAGTGCATGAAGGTCCTTAGAAACTATATCTTTACAAGTGATTTTATGCTTACCTTTTCCTTTCTCTCTCTTTTCTACTACAAAACTTTGACATTTCCTCACTAAAGCACTTGGAGGTCTCCATAGCACATGACTAAACTACCTTAAATAATATTCTCTTATCTTATCTCTAATGTGTGCTACATTCACCTTTTGTCGAATACACTTATTTATAATCTTATCCAATCTTGTATGTCACTTATCCACTTTAGCATCCATATTTCTACCATACTTTTATTTACATGTTCTAATTTTATTGCCTAACACTAACTCCAATAAAATATAGCTAATCTCATTATTGTCATATAAAACTTTCCCTTGACTTTATTAAATATCTTTTTGTCACATAGAATATTTGTAGTAGTTTTGCATTTCAACCATCTTACTTTGTTTTATGAGTTATATCCTTATTTAGCATTCCATCATCTTGAAAAATAGAGCCTAAATACTTAAAATGGCTACTATTTGGCATTGTTACATCCCCTAGCCTCACTTTTCCTCCATTCCTTTTACTTAAGCTAAAATTACAGTGCACATATTCTGTCTTACTTCTACTTAACTTAAAACCTTTATCATCAAGGATATTTCTCCATATTTTTAACTCATGGTTAACTCATTCTCTTGTCTCATCAACTAACATAATATCATTTGCAAATAACATATTCCATGGGATATCATGCATCTTTCATCTTACTAGTTAATCCATACATAACTAAAATGAATCAAAATGAGCTTAATGCTGAATCTTGATGTAAACCCTCTGTTATACCAAACTCTTTCATTACTCCTCCCTCAACCCACACTACAAAAATGTATCATTTGCGACTAATTTTTTAGAATATGTTGCTAAAAGTCATCACTAATAAACTTTTAGCGATGTAAGTTACAAAGTAGTGCAAATAATGTCAACTATTTGCCACAATTATGTATACCACTGCTAATACTATAATAAGTTGTCGCTAATATATTTTTTGAGGAAATATTGGTGCCTTTTCTTTTTGCAATGGATAGTAATAAGTCATCACAAAAAGTATGTATTTACTAAGAGTTTATCAAGTGTTGTTGTAAACAATAATAATTTTTTGGAAAAAAATTATGGCGCCATACTTTTTAGGGCAACATTTTATATAGAGTCGCAGAAAAACTATTTACAAAGGTTTAATAAATGTCATTGGAAATTAGCATAGATTTTTTGGGGCTAAAAATTGGCATTAATAATTTTTTCAACGAAATGTTGTAAATAAACACAAAAAATTTACTTTTTTTTATAGCTTATAAAGTGTCGAAGCAAATATTGATGAGTTTGTCCAAATGAAATTTTATAATCACTTTTATGCTTATATATAGTTCATATATATTCAACTTTTTTAACTGTTACATTGTTTCATGGATAAGACTATAGAAATCTGATGATGATCCATCAAAATTATATAATACCCTTTAATTGATAAGATTATACCCTCTCTCTCTTTTTAGAATAGGAGCATATAGTATTGAAAATTATTAATACTGGAATCTATAAGAAAAAAAGGCCTAAACAATAATTCAATTCTTAAATATCTATATATAAATTCTAAAAACATGTTGATGTGGAACCCAAGTTTATAGAGGACTAAAACCCCAAACAGTGTAATTAGTTCAATAACAAACCCTAAACAAATTTGCTCTTACCAAACCATTAATTAACTTATAATTAAAAACTTAGATTATAGGATGAAAGAAACAAGAATGAATAAAATGCCACAAAAAAGAATTCTTGATAAGTCAAATTCAATTCTTAATGAAATAATAAAATAGAGACAAAGCTCACAAAATTCTGTCAAAGCACTCTTAATTATTCAATTGTTAATTTATAAGCCAACAATTAGGCTATTTATAGGCCTCTTACACCAATTCTTATTTCAATAAGGAAAATAAAAATAAGGGACATGTTTGGATGACACCACTTAACAAAGAAATAAAATTACAAAAATTAAAGCTAAGCTAAATAAAGCCTTTGTTTTTCAATATAGGAAGTAAAATAAGGGACATTTTTATTTGACTCTTAATTAAATTTCCTATCTTGAACCAATATTGCAAAAATTACATATTCAACCAAACAAGACCCTTCCCGTCTTAGAATAGGCCACATGCATGGATTCATTTGATTGGACTTCTTGACTTACTCTTTATGCTTCACACACTCACATGACATTAATAAGTTGCCCATTTAGTTTCTTTGGCTTATTGGACTTATTCTTCTCTTCCTTTGTGAGTTCTTCATTTATTTCTACAATGTAAACTCTAGCTAAATTTCCAAAGCCAATTTGCAATTTTTTTGCTCTTACATGTGCAATTGGTCCTTCAAACATACATGTGTCATCAACTTGTCTTTCATTGCTCAAAAGACCATCTTACCCTCCTTGAACTGTGTCACATGTATTGTACGTTAATAAGATAACATTTATTTATCTCGTTACAAATTTATTATAATTCGAAAGGGTAAAATCTTTGTTTTGAAAGTATAAAAGATACAGTTAAAATAATTTTTATTTTGAAGTTAAGGAGATAAACCCTTAAATAGTAACATTGACTTTGTCTTCAAATTTCAAAATATGATATTTTAAAAATCTAACAATTGAATTTAGAAAATTAAAGTTAATAAGAAAAAAAGATAATTATTTATCTTGAATTAGAGATTCTCCTGAAATCTTCCTAAAAGCCTCTCCTTTATATATAAGACTAGTCGAAAATCTCTGCAATGGGCATATTTTTTTAATTATTTAAAAGATGTTTAATTCAATTTATTATATACGTATTAAATTGTACAATAACACATATATTTTACTTTTTGTTTTCAATCTACAAAATATATATACAAATTTTAAATGAAATTTAGGTGAAAAGATGGTTAAAACAATTAGAACACTATTAATTATAACCACATTTGCTTATCATATTTATTTCTCTAGCTTGCATTTATCTAATATCAAATTAATGAGAAAAATATAATTTTTTTTTGCTACAAAATAATAAATGAAATAAAAAAAATAATAAAATTAAAGTTAATGAAAGAAAAGATAATTATTTTTCTCAAAAAAGAAAGTCTCCTCCTAACTCCTTAGATATATAGATAGGCATAGATTGCTTCATGTTTGATATTACATTTAGATATTATTAAATATTAGATTAAATACATATTTTCAAAAAAATATTAAATTAAATATAACCCATAAGAATAAATATAGAGAAAAAACTATCATATTAAAATCTCAATTAAATGCAAAATCGCTTGATTATTACATAACATGTAAGTCAAAATTAATTTATTAGTATAATTTACGGACACAAAACACTTTAAATTCCAATAAATTTTGATTTTTATTCACTAAAATAATTTATACCCCTTAGCTTCAAAAGTAGAACATGAAAGTTAGGTTAAACTTAATGTCTTGGATTACATTCACATTATCAAAATGTAACAAATATCATAACAAGTCCTGAATATTTTCTTTGATCGACTTAAATTAAACTTTGATTTTAAGTGAAAATAAAAAATCAAAATTTGACTTTGTTAAATCTTTAAATATTTTTTAATTGATAAGATAAAATTAGAAGATAATAAATATGTATATAAAATTTTATAATTATAGAGATAAAATCAACTTTTAAAGGAAAAAAGATAATATAATAAGAAATAATAATTTTTAATCTTTTTTATTTGAATAGCATCATATTGCTTTTATATCATTTTTTTTCTATGAACACTTGATCTTAATTTAATTTAAATTAATGTTCATTAAAATCTATGTAACGTATTAAGACTACAATAAATCTATAATTTGTATTCTTGTTCACATTTATATTTGAATTATTGAGAAATTTCATTTGATATATAAAAGCATTATTTGATGAAAATGTCATCATTTGACATATTTGATTCAATTTGTAGCAATCAATTTTATTCCATTTATTAATATTTTTTACTATTCATTGCCTTCACATAAAAATTAGCATTAATAAAATCACAGTTAATAAGAACTAAGTGGAGCTTTGAAAGGCCTTCAACGCCTTACCAATTAAGAAAAGAAAAATAAATAAATAAATAACTCTTGCTTTTGATAGGAAAAAAATGATGTCCACTTTCAGTAACTTTGTATGTATTTGAAAATTGAGCAATTTAACTCTACTACAGTTATTCCTATTTGTTTGAAAGATTCATTATCTTTACTATTAACTTTGGCAATAGAATGATTCTTGAAACTAAATATTGTATTTCAATTTTTTCTACAATTTAAACCAAAAAAAAAAAAGTAAAGACATAGAAGTAAACTAATTAACAAAATAGAATTTTTAATCTAAAAATAAATGGACTGAGAAAATCTTATTTAATCATAAGCCTTTCTCATTAAAAGAAGAAAATGATAAAATAAATAATAGAGATAATATAATGGAAAATATTTTTTTAACTACTATCAATCCTTTATCCAAAAGTATCTTTAATGAGCAAATTCATTAAAAAATTATATTTTAGAAATTTAATAATTGTCAAAACTATGAGAAAAAAAGATAATAGACATATAGATATAGATAATTTTATAGACATATAATTGTCAAAAGATAATAGACATATATACATAGATAGATTATGGCATAGATATATAGACATTTTTATTAATAATTAAAATAAAATAATAAGATAAATCAGGAAGAATTCAATTTTTTTGAAACTTTCAGAAAATCTTATTAGATATTAGAGTATATTTGAAATTAATTTTTAATTTATAGAAATTCATGCATTTATGTAAATGACACTGTTAAATTAAATTTCTAAATTAATTTATATTCAACTGATTCTTAATTATTATTATTATTATTATTATTGAAATATGCAGCAAGTATTTTATATACGTATTAACCCAAAAAAATTTCTTCAATTCTGTTAATTCACAGCAACATATTCTGTCCTTAAACCTTTTAAGTAGGTTAATTAAGGTTTATTAGGACATAAATGGTATAAATTTTAGTATATAACAACTAGAATTTTCTTGGCCAATTTAACAAATTTCACTATAGAATTCTACAGTATTCTCTCCATTTGTTCATGAAAAATTTTGACCCTATGATTCATAAATATAACGGCAAAATTTCAATCTAAACCCCCTAACTAAAACATAATCTCCTTACCTATATATTTTTCTAGTTAGAAGTAATATATTGCTAAGTTATATCAATAATCATTAAGAAATTCCAAACTAGATTATCTACATACAAAATATCATGAGTTTACTTTTTTTCACAGTATAAATGAACTCACAACCTTTATCTTGCTGTAAATCAGTCACCAAGTAAATGAATTTTTATTTCCAGCAACAAGATAAAAAAAAATATTTCAACCCTATTGGTTATAGTTGCTACAGAATGGCCACCAGTAGCTTTTTGTTGCAAAATCTCTTTATTTAACTATAGATTCTACATACGTACCAATTACTGAAATTCAGCAATAGGCGCTATTTGTTGCATTCTTAATAATTAATAATTATATGAGAGAGAATCTATATTCATTATCATACTTCAAGATATAATTAAAATATCTTCTTTTAAGGCTTAAATTCCAAAACAGTGCAAATGATATGATATAGATTATGATGAATTTAGTAAAACCTTAAAGGTAAAGTAGCAATAGGAGGAAATAGACTTTTCTAGAAAAGATACATGAAAATCCACAGCACAGTGCCCCAACTAATTTCTACTCATGATAAAATAAAAATGAATAATGATGATAATAGGAAGAAGAAGAGCAAGAGTGGAAGAGCTTTAGGGTACAAATTGTTGGTTTCATAAATGAAATGGAAATGAAAATGAAGAAGCCATATATGTTTTTGACTTGGCCTATTCTTTTATTTTCATATAATCTCTCTCCATGGATGTGTATGAAGAAGCCATATATGTTTTTTATTTTTCTCATGCTTAGAGCAAAAGGTCCAGATAATGACATTAATATATAATTGCAACCATTGATAAATGATTTATGGGAGAATGGGACTTTGACATACAATGCATCATTGAAGCAAAATTTTCATATAAGAGCTACAATTTTATAGACTATCAATTATTTTCCAACATATGCTTTTGTTTCCGGATAGAGTACAAAGGGAAAACTAGCATGTCCTTGTTGTGAGAAAACTACTCATTTGGAATTGAAGCATGGACATAAGATTTGTTATATGCGACATCGTCATTCTCTACCATTATAAATAGCGCAATGAAAAGGTTAAGTTTGATGATAAAAGGGGGAAAAGAAGTGCCCCAAAATAACTATCTGGTGATGATATTTTGAAAGAACTCCATCTTTTACAACCAATAAAATTTAGTAAAGCAGTAGGAAAGCAAAAGATGAAAGGAAAAGGAAAAAATCATAATTGGAAAAAACATGACACTTTCTTTTAGCTACCATATTGGAACACCCAAATGTTGAGGCGTAATTTAGATGTGATGCATATCAAGAAAAACATATGTGATAGTGTTATCGGTACATTGATGAATATTAATAGAAAGACAAAGGACTCTTTTAAGTTCACGACAAGATTTGCAAGAGCTTAAAATTAGGCATTCACTCTATCCCTTACAAGAGAATGGAAAGATTGTGTTATCAATTGCAAGCTACACTTTAGCAAAAAAAAATGAGATATGAGAATTATGTCATTGGTTGATGAATATGAAAGTTCCAAATGGTTATGCAACCAATT
>CANXYI010297502.1:0-11660 GCA_948208565.1 Hura crepitans | reverse complement strand
GCAGGGTTCATCTCCAAACCTTAACAGCTGCACCTGCCATATCCAACAGGCAACAGTGGTCCTAAGAGAACCAATGTTTAGCAGCTGCTAATTCCCTAATTGACCGGTCAACCCATCCAGTAGGTGTCTAACTAATGGGCTAAATTACTATCCATTGCTTAACTAGGACATTTAGCATCATTTTTACAATGTCTCATGTCAATCATGCTAATGAATTGAATTACATACAACATTTCACACAAAATGACATTTTTAAACTATCGTCGCAAAATCACTATTTATTTGGTCAATTTATGGGCACGTTACTATTCATTTGGTAATTTCTCAAATTTGTGTCTTTCATAGCATCCCATATACCTATCCAAACTCTATGGTTCTTTTATCAATATTTTACATAACTTCTCATGAAACATGTGTCGTAACCATGCCACGAATGGCACATGTATACACATCATATCCTTGGTCATTACTTATATATACATTACATGTTTAATTAGGTCATTATTTATCAAGTTTACATGTCATATATCCTAGTACCATTATTCAATTTCTAGCATGGTTTATATAGCCCATTTACATGCCATTATCATACCTAAAATGCCATATGCATAACTACACATACCATGCCATCCCACACTTACCATTCAGCCACACCATGCACATACACATACACCTAATTTCTATCCCCCATTATCATGCATATCATATTATTTTGACCCCATTAACATAGCTATATCATTAATTTACCTTAATATTATGCCTAACATCATAAACTTGCATTTCCATACACCAAACATGTACATTTTCATGCCAAAACATAAGACATACTCAATTGGACTCTATTCCACATACCTAGGGTGTGAAAACACCTTTTTCTCCACCACTTGGAGGCTTAACTTGAGCTTCTTCTTCAATGGATTCCTTTGACCTAAACATACACAATTTGAGCTTAGAAAAATTCTTAAAAATGCTACATAGCTCCTAATGAAAATCTAAAACCATGGTTTTTCTTAGAATACTCTAAGCTACGTAAAACAAAAATAAAAATTATATTAAAATCACTTACACAAAAAAATGACATTATTCACCAAGATTGAATTTCTTCCTTTACAAGCAAAATTCCTCACTTTTCTCACTTGGATTAGACTCTAGAGGTCATGGAGGGTCTAATCAATATAAGTTTTGGGATTTTTGGGTGTGTATGGAAGGAGAGAGAAAGCAAAAATGGTAAAGGGCTTTTTCTTGGGAATGGCATTAGCTTGGTGAAGAAATTAGGGAAGATGGAGTTAGTTCACATATGTGACCCCCCTCACATGTGTGGACCCTTATATAGGGCTAGGTGAATGGCTTAGATCGTGACACATGGCGACGTAACGATCCGTTTTCTCCTGATTTCTTTTTAAACTTCAAAAATTCACAAAAAATTCTCTAGACCTCTAAAAATACTCATTTTAGCTTTCAAAATCCTTGATTAGTGTCACTAAGTTCCACATAAAATTTCAAGTCAAAATTCCTCTATTGACTTTTTGACACTATTCACCCGCTAGAATAAAATATTTGTTGAAAATATCAAATGACCTCAAAAAATTAAAATTCCTTCTCCATAATAATAATTGGAATTTTTAAGGTTTAAGGTATAGTATTTTTGGATCCGTCCGTGGACATCTTAATGCTGTCTCGGGATAAACTCATTTTATCTCCTCATTCACTAGTTCTTAACTTGAAATGATTTATTAGTTATGCTAAATTTTTATATTCTTTCATTTTACCTATTTTTAGGCCCGTCAAAGTTTTATAACAAATATGCCCCTTTTTGGCCTTATGAAGGTGCCCTACATTGCAGGGAATACCATTTGGGCCCAAAAGGTACTATTCATAAAACTTGGACTTACGGGCATTACATGTTATGATAATACAGATACCCATCCTCTATCAACTCAAAGCCTGTGATCTTTCCCTCTTTAACCCTGGGTGACATCTGGACCAACTATTCCTCTTCTATCTATTTTTCCTTAATTTGCTGTAAAAAATCTGGCTTTATCTATCACTTATCCAACACAACATTTCATGAAGTATATTGCAACTATCATTCCTAACTTATAAGGCCATCATACATTTCCTACTCATAGCATGTACAATCACATTGGCTTTCCCTGGGTGGTAGTCAATCAAGCGGTCAAAATCCTTGATCGGCTCCAACCAACTTCTCTCTCTCAGGTTCAGCTTTCTTGATTAAGAGGATATTTTAGGCCCTTATGATCTGCATATATGCAGCATTTCTTTTCATACAGATAGTGCCTTCATATTTTAAAAACAACCATAATGACAGCTAGCCCCAAATCATGGGTAGGATCATTCCTCTCATATAGCTTCAATTGTTCGGAAGCATAAGCCACTACCTTTCCATCCTGCATTAACACACATCTCAAGCTATTCAGTGAAGCATCATTGTACATTGTAAAGTCCCTACCCCGTTCAATTTGAATCAGGGTAGGAACTTTTGTTAACCTCTTCTTCAATTGCTCACAACTAGCTTGACACTTATTATTCCAATCAAATTTCACATTCTTTCTAATCAATCTGGTCAAAGGAGTGGTAATAATGGAAAACCCGCTTATAAGTCTTTTCTAATATCTAGCTAAACTTAGAAAATTTCTCACCTTAGTTACATTCCTAGGTGGTTTCCATTTCTAGCACAACATTTACCTTACTGGGGTCATCTCTGATTCCCTCTACTAGAACTATATGGCCAAGAGAATAAACTTTACTCAGCTAGAACTCACACTTACTAAGCTTGGCATACAATTGTCTCTATTTTAGGGTCTATGACACAACCCTCTGGTGCTGTTCATTCTCTTTCTAGTTTTTAGAATGCACCAGAATACCATTTATGAACACCACCACCACTTATCTACATAAGACTAAAAAGCTTTATTCATTGAGCTCCATAAAAACCACTAGGGCATTGGTGCATCCTAATGGCATCACCCAGAACTTAGAATGCCCACACTTTCAAAAGCAGTTTTAGAAACATTAGCTTCCTTAACCCTCAGCTAATAGTATCTGGATCTCAAATAAATTTTAGAAAGTATATCAGCCTTTCTTAACTAATTAAAGAGATCATCTATCCTAGCAATAAATACTCATTCTTCATAGTCATACTATTCAATTGCTATTGAGCAATATATAACCTGAGCGACCTACCTTTCTTCCTTACAAACAGCACAAATACTCTTTAAGGAGTTACACTAGGTCTAATAAACCCTTATTCAATAGTTCTTATAGCTGTACCCTCAGTCCTTTTAATTTAATAGGTGTTATTCTATAAAGAGCAATAAGTACTGAAGTAGTACTAGGATACACCTAAATTTCAAAATCTAGTTCCTTCTGAGGTGGTAAGCCTAGTAGCTCATCAGGAATACATAAAAAAAACTTAAATACAATTGGAATATATGCTAGATCGTAGTTAAAAACATTCAAATCAATAGCTTAGGCTAAATATGCCTCACTCCTTTTAAAGGATTTTTAATATTTTAATAACAAAGATAAGATTTTTCAGAAGATTCCTCTCACCGTCCACTATCACTATTAGTCCTTGTACAGTCTAAAGGGTTAACTTTTTATGTTCATAATTAGTCATAGCCTAATGCTTAAAAAGCTAATCCATTCTTAGGATTACATCAAACTCATTAAGATGTGATTTAATCAAACCAATAATAATTTATGTCCCTGAGTCACTAGAGGGCATCTCCTACACACCATGTTCAAAATCACACACTGCCCTATACGGCTGCTAACTCTAATTTCTTCATCAACATGCTTAGGCTCTAACTGCTTATTATGTACTTATGTAAGACATACATAGGAAGGTATTGAATTAGGGTCTATCAAAGCTAAGATTAGAACATTAGATAAACAAAATACTACTTATAACCTCTAGTGCTGTAGCCTCTTCTTTAGCTCTCACAGCACACTGCCTGGTTGAAGCACAAGCCTTAATTCTAATACCCTGACTAGCACTAGACTACTCTCTTTTAGTTTACCCTTGACTCCTACTTTGGGATGCAACATTAGGTGTTTGTATCTAAGCACCCTCTACCTATCTCTGAGGGCACTCTCTCTATAGTGGTATCTAACACCACAATGGAGATATTCTCCTCTCTTGCCTTCTCTACACGACCCCTAGTACCTCTTCTAACAAGTGACACATATGGGAGGTCTACTTCTGTTACCCCTGTACAAGGAGTACTATTGACCCAAAGAGGCAATTGAGGTCTACTAATAGAAGTTTGCCCCGAACTCTAGGTCTGTGTCTATCTCTGCCCTTGGTACCCTATCTAATAATAGGACCTAGGCTTATGCCTATAACTAGCCTTCTCTCTTCATCTTACCATCCTGCCCCTACACTAGATTGTCCTATAATGCACTGCCTCTTTCTCTAAAAGAGGTCTCTATTTTCTGGTACCATTTCTTCCATGTCACATGCAACTAGCACTAGTACTACATAATCTCTCTTTCTGAGGTTTAGTTGTTTGTATCCTTGACCCTACCTTTAGTCTTATCAATAATCTCTTACATTCTTTGCACATCATTAAAAATAATATCTTTAGCATACTTTAGGAATCTTGTAAGATCTTTTCATGTACTACTTCCTGGTATACTAAGATAGGGATTACTCCTGCCTATTGCTAGCTAGTCACTTACTGGGTTTGGGTACTCATATAGAGCCTACTCTCTATATAGCTATAGTTACAAAATTAGTTAGGTCCTTTGACCTCCTCTTTGGGTAACTCGACCAATCACTTCTTTATTATAGAAGACTTTCTTATCTACCTCGATAGTGTATCAGTTTAGAGAAATTTGAAACATGGACAGTTGCACTCATGTACTTAGCCTAGGAATATTAACCTATGCTCTGATACTACATAATGTGACACCCTCTACTAGATTCCCGAAGAAACCCACTAAACGGTGCACTTTTTGCTAAGTCACCCATCTCACTTCTCTCACAATTATTCATTTAACTTTTATTAATACTACACTAGGCAATCCTATCTTACTCCAAATTCAGTCTCGTCTATTCCTATAGTCCACTTAAGTTCATATTATCATGCCAAGCTATTATAGAAGGATTTTCAACACAGCTCGATATGTCCTAAAATTTTTGGCAACATACTGACTGCCTGGGTCATTATTGCAAAATTCTTTTCTACCTGTAAACACTTTTATATCATTTATCACATCTCTTAGACTGTCTAGTCCCCCATATATCATTATATTAGCATCATTTGTCACACAATAATCATAGGCTTTAGGCCACAATAAAAGAACAAAAAGCCTTAGGCTTACAAGCATCAACATAGATCACATATACATAAAAAGAAACCATCACAAGATTAATTATAACATAGTTTGTTATATACAAATACTACTCTATGTCCCTTATATACATCACATCTATTTACCCCACCTAAGTACATAGAGTGCAAAAATCATATATCTATACATGATCAATCTTCTAAAAAATGACCTTTGAACTCTACTGCATGCTTTACGAGGTGACATCCTTTATCTTGGTACCTGCACACTGAAATAGTTACATTGAGTATAAAAATACTCAGTGGTGAATTTAACCATTAAAAACATGTCCAATAGTTAACCCATGCATTATATTTCTATTCTTGTCTTATATAGATATCCTAGTTCAATTGCAGAAACTAGCATGCAAATTTACCATTTTACCTCTAAGGTGTTTCTATCTATAATTATCTAATTAATTAATACAAGCCATATAATTTATGTGTTTGGTCATTATTACTCATTTGATGCACAAATTATACCAATTTAAGCCTTTATTCATTATTAGTGGAAAATTACAAAAATGTCCCTATCCTATGTTTCATAGTCATTTGCAATTTATTAATTTTATTTAATTAATTTAATTGGCCTAACTTAGGAGACAACCCTGATAGACACTAGATCTAGAGGGAAAAATAAACTGGTATAGTGGTCCCTATTTTGGACCTGTGCCACTACACTGACTTAATTGAATTCTAGCACCCAAGGTGCAATATAACAAGGGGTTGTTTGCCTAGCAGACTAGTCTATCCAAAAGACTAGTGCAGTGGCCCTCATGACCTATGTCATTGCACTGGCATCATATAAATTATCACTGATAAAGTGGCTACGTTTGCCCAGTAGAGTGATCCATCGATAGACTAGTGCAGTCACCTGCAAGGACCTATGCCACTGCACTGGCAATATCAAATTTAGTATAAGATGGCATGAGTATAAAGTTATCTATCTAAGAAACTAGTACAATGGCCTAAGTGAGGACCTACGCTGCTATACTAGCCCTATCTAAAAAGTAGATAGTGTAGTAGTTGCTAAGGATCCCTAAGTTGGCCAGTTAACTCATCCATTAGGTGTCTAACTAGTGGGCCATTTAACCATAATTAGTGTCCATTTCTTTACTAATTAACTTTTTATAATATTATAATCTTAAAAATAGATAGTTATAATTTTTTACAGCACAATTGGAAATTAGCCCGGTCTAGTATGGCCACAAACATGCTGTACCGGGTAAATTTTTAGAAAATATATTTAAGAATTCAAGTGCCAATAATTATAATATATTATGTTGAATGTAATTCCATTACTATATCACAAATCTAAGCCATTTACTTTCTAGAGGATTTATTGATTCAGGTAATGGTTATTTAGGATAGTTATAGGTCATTGCAGCCAAGCTTTATTAAGGTTTCTAAGTTCATTTCACCTCATTTTTTAGTGCTGGTTTCACTAGTTATTTCATGCAATCATAAGCCTAAAGCTAATCATAACCTAGGGCATAATCTAGGCCTTCAAGCTATGCTAAAAATCTCATCATACTAGCCATCATAGGCACAAAGTTAAGTGCATAATTCATTCTTAAACCATAGCCTTTAAAGGCAAGTTTCAAGTCAATTTACATACTTGATTTCAAGTCAATCTTTAAGGTCATTATTCATGCCATTCTTTGTTTATGTTACCTACAATTTAAGTTGTACATTAACTAAATTTTATACCAATAACATACATTTTATTACATGTACATCATCTCACATTATCCATTTTACACTAGGTTTACCTACATATCATAGTTACAACCCTTTCCACGTCATCCCTACCTCTTTAACATAAAAGAATCCATTACTCATACATGCACTTTTACATCATTGATCACACACACACCTTGCACATAGCCATACTAGCATATATCCACACATGTACACTTTCTACCATATATGCCATGCCATTACTAAGGCCATACATGCCACGGTCAATCTCACATACACATATACATACTTTAAATAATTGTCCATGCATTATAGGTCTAAAGCACATGAAATTCCAGCCCTAAACACTATCTAGTGTTACACTAGGCAAGGCATCCATACTAGCAATTACAACACAAGCTCTCGGCCACAGTTACAATTCATGCCAATCATGTAAATTTCCACTAATTCATAAGAAATACCATTACATATCCATGTTAAAGCCATCAATCTATGCTTGAAGCAACATAACCACACTTTAGCTACGTACATACCTTTCGACCAATAACCCAATCTATATGTACATCACTTCTTTTCATCAATTAATCCTGTAATTCTTATTCCCACATACCATACACTAAAATTCTTCAAAAAAAAAAAACATCACCAAGCAATTTCATGCTTTCAAATTACCCCTAATTCATAGGAAAAACTACTAAAATTGAAAGGCATGAAGTGAATGGTGGAATTCACTTACCTCCCTCAATTAAAGATGCCATTTCCACCATGTTAAGGCTATCCACCTTCATTTCTAGCCTTCACGGTGACTTTTTCCACCTCCTTCAAGCTCTCTCTTACTCCAATTCACCTCAAACAAAAGCCATGCATGTCCCCACAGAAGTTAGGCATCACTAGGAAGCACTTCCACCTAAGAACAACTAAGAAAATCTAGAGGAGAAGCATGAAAACTCACCTTACACACTTACTGGACTGATTTTGACCCTTGAACATATAATGAATTTTAACTTAACCATGGAAGCTCTTTTTTCCTCCATTCTTTTTCTAGAATTTCACTAACATCTAGGAGAAATTTTTAGTGGAGTTTATTTTCTAGAATAGGTTGAAGAAGAAGGTGAAAATGGCTTTTTCCCTTATTATGGCATTATTTGCTGGCAAAAAGAGGAGAAATTCTTTTGCCTTTTATTTAGTGGAAAAGTCCACTTGTCAACACTCCTTGTCACTTTTTAAGGCCCTAGGCCAATTAGCAAGTATATGAGTGCAGTCCATAGCCACACGAACCACCTTGACACATCTCAATTTTTTTGGCAAACTTTAAAAGTTCACCAAAATTCACACGGACCTTGAAAAATTACACCATTTATTTTAAAATTCATATTTTAATCCCCTCTACCTACTCATAAATTTTTATTACCAAATTTCATCGATAAGGTAGTTTTTACACTGCCTCAATTTGAATGCCAACTTCAAAAATTTTGAGAATTTGCAAATGACCTCGGAATCCAAAAATTCTTTCACCAATGGACTAAGTGGAATTTTTAAGCTTCAAGGTGCACAATTTTCAAGTTTGTCCGGGCACATCCTGAGTTAATCCTAGCTCGTAAAATTTTTCTTACACCAAGGAGTAACTTACAGTCTGAAATGAATTATTAGTTCTATTAAATTTTTAAATTTTGCTCTTTTCATTAGACTAAACCCCTTCGAAGTTTTGTGACCAATGTCACTACCTCTATTCACGTATAAGTGACCTAGCACCCGAGGTACACTTCCCAGACCTAGTGGCACTGTTCATGGAGCCTTGAAACATGGGATTTACAAATTCAGCCCTTATTCTTTAAAAATGTTATGCTAAAACTAATTAAGCCCTTAAATATGCTTTTGGTTCTTATAACAAGATCTTAAAATTGAAATTATATTTGCATAATTTAAGAGTAACTAAAACTCTATCGACCCAACTTTTGTTATGTGTTTGTATTCATATACTTTCTCTATTTTTTCCTTTCATGTACTCTTCTACTAAAAATTCAATGTAACTTTAATATTTTTGAAATGTTTCTTTTACAATGAAACCAAAAGGGAAAGCTAGGTATCAAGCTTTGATTTCTAAGAATTGAGAATGAAGGTAAGGTACTCTTTTCAATTGATTTGATCTTACCTCTCTTTCATCATTATCCT
Source organism: Hura crepitans (assembly GCA_948208565.1). Taxonomy (NCBI): domain Eukaryota; kingdom Viridiplantae; phylum Streptophyta; class Magnoliopsida; order Malpighiales; family Euphorbiaceae; genus Hura; species Hura crepitans. The sequence continues at coordinate 2,430 of CANXYI010297502.1, read as the reverse complement.
TTCTTCTTTCTTCCTACTGTAACTTTTTACTTTCTTATCTCTTTATTTCTTTTACTTTATTATATGTTTTATTGGTTAATTTTTGTTAGTTTTTTTATTTATTTGACAAGTTCTATTGAAAAAAATCTTAAAAACTTCAACTTCTTACCTCTAGCCCATCAAATTATAGCTCAGTTCCTCTTTCTTTTAAATATTTTACTAATTCTTAATTGATTTTAATTTTTTATTCTAACTTAGTATAGATGCTTATTGGTTACTATAAAAATGTTATTTTTTATTGCATGTGTTTCTCATCTAAACATTATGTTTACTTTTAGTATCTTGAACTTTCCTTAAATGAGAAGCTTAACATTCTCAAGTTATTTGATAACTTATCATTGTTTAATCTTGGACTAATTCTTTTTCTATTTACTAAATTTTACATCTTAGCTAAGAAATTTCCAGCTCTATGATTGCATCCATCTATTGTAACTAGAATGACTTTGACTCAAATTTTTTTTTATGTTGTGACTTACATTTCAAGTTCCTTTAATTCTATTTGATTTCTTACATTCTCATTGCCATTGGCACTATTTTCATTTCCTTCACTCTAGATTTTCCTTTTTGAGCTTTCAATTTTAAGCTTCTTAAAAGAGACTATTTCTTTTGTTTATTGCTTGTCTTATCCTTTTCTCTTTTTCTATATATCTTTTATTTGTTTTAGCTTTCTATTTTTCTCTGGATCTCTGCATATATATATATATATATATATATGAGTTTAATATATTTAGATATCATTTTGGTGAATTACTAAATTAATTTAGGATAGTAATATGTATAATAAAACTATTTGAGGCCATAAATAAATAGATTAGACATATCTACTACATTTAGGAACTGCTGGATCATTACTGACCTTCCCCATTCATCATAGAAATCACATGCTAACATTTAAAATAAATATAGGGATGAATTCCTAAAGTGAAATTAAGAAATAATAGTAAGGTGATATTAGATCACATATTTATGTAATGGTCGTAAGTTAATGCTTTGTGAACAATACCTCTGAGACTCAAAAAGTGTGCTAGAACTATTAGGTCACCTTCACAATACCCGAAGTGGGGTACACTAGTCATGAAAATTTGAGGGGCTTGAAAATGATGAAAATGGCTTAATTTAAAGATTTAGCAGAACTAATAAATTATTTTATGTTGTAATCTAATGAGCCATAGGCTTAAATGGATTAAGGCTGGGAATAACTCGAGATGTGCCTGGATAGACCTAAAAATACTATACCCTAAAGATTAAAAATTCCCTTGAGTCCATTGGTGAAGGAATTTTTGAATTTTGAGGTCATTTGCAATTTTTCCTTAATTTCAAGTTTTGCACGTAAATTGAGGTAGTAGGTTAACTATTTTACCAAGGGAATTTGGCTGTGAAATTTTAAGAGCCTCTAAAATGAACCAATTAAGGATTTTTAAAATAAATGTGATAATTTTTAGAGGTCTGAGTGATTTTTAAAAATTCTCTAAAGTTTCTACCAAAATCAATCAATTTAGCAAAGCTTGGGTCACATGTGACCCCAACTAGGCCACCTTAACCACTATAAAAGCCAAGGGGTGATGCCTAGATGTCCACTTGGCATTGCCACCCTACTAATCACCCATTTCTTCCTTTCTTTCTCGATGCCACTACCACTTCCATTCCACCATTTTCATGGCTTCTCAAGCCTAAAATAGCCACCAATTGGCACTAAAAATTCCTTTGACAAGTTGTAAATTGATTTTTAAAGGGTTTGGAGGCCATAAAACTAAAGGAAATTCAAGAAGTGCATAAGTGTACATAAAGGGTGCTTGGAAACCAATTTTGTATGTGCAAGTGCTTCCTCCCTTTTTAATTTATTTCCTAAAGGATTTTACCATTCTAAGAATTCCTATAATCTTGGATTTTCATTTGGGCACTTATAGAATTTTTTAATGGATTTTCAAATGGGAGGAGGTGTGTACAGAGAATAAAGAAAAGTAAGGTGCTACAAGGCCATTTTCAAGCTTGAAGTGTAGGATAAGCCTTGCTTGTTAGGGAGGTATGTGAATTTAAATTATTGGAAGCATGTCATTTAGAAGTCATGTGTAAAAGGTGTAGGAAGCTTGTATGAAAGTTAAGGAATTCATGGTTAATGTATATGTATTTGTGAATTAGGCTTGTCTTTATACTAATTATGTGTGGAATGAATGAATTGAATAGTGATTTGATGAAAAGAATGAATGGAAGGGGTATATTCTCACTTAGCCAAAAGGGTGGTGTGAGTGTGTGTGATGTGCATGGCTTAATTAAGGTAGGATTACTTTGATTTCCAATATGTTTGACATAGAAATGCTTGATTTGTGCATGTGTGTGGTGAAAAAGTGGAGTGTTGGTATCAAGCTATAATTGGTCGAGAGCTTGCCTTAG
>CANXYI010297458.1:0-11307 GCA_948208565.1 Hura crepitans | reverse complement strand
CTAAAGTCATTAGTCTATCAATTCATCAATACTAGCCTTAAGCCACAATCAAACAATCATAATTTAAAGCCTCAGGATCAAATACCATATTATCAAATAAAGTAATCCATACATTCATAAGAGCCGATAAATAACTTATTACATATCACAGGCTACGCTTATATACATATATACAATACATGTCTTTTATCTACATGAAACCCATTTTCCCACCTAAGTGCACAAAAGCTATACAATAAAAACATATACACCTTCTATCAACTATCCTCTTAACTATGGCAGCACGCTTTATGAGGCTATATCTTTGTTTTGGTTACTTGCGCACCAAAATAGGTACGTTGAGTATATAATATACTCAGTGGTGAACTCAAGCATTTAAATCATGTCGTATGGTTTATTCATATATGTATAGAGTAAATATTGTCTACTCCAAGTTATTAAGTCCATAATTAATTTTTATATGTCAAATGACCAAAATACCCTTTTAGTTGTAAATAGCAAATTACCATTTATTTAATTATTTAAAATCACGTAAATTATGAATTTAGGCCATTTCTAATAATAGCAATAAGGTAATTAAATCATTAAGTTAATAAATGTTATACATGCAAAATTATGAAAATACACTTTATTAATGTGCATTAGTTATTTATTCAGTTAATTATGCCAAAATCAAAGAAATTCAATAATATTTGCCATTATCAATGTTGTATCTTATTTATTCTCTTAAATTAATAGGCCCGACTAGATAGATGGCACTTTAATACACTAGACCTAAAAGGAACTAAAATAGTATAGTGATCCATATTTTAAACCCCGATCGTTGCACCGGCGTGATCAAAGTCATAGCACCGAAGGTGTAGATAACATGATGTGGTCTATCTAACAGACTAATACAATAGCCCTTCGAGACTTTGGCTACTATACCGACCCTGTTTGAAAATCAATGATGTCATAAATTGGTCTGCTTAACAAACTAGTCTATTTGATAGACTAGTGCAGTGGCCCTCCAGGACTTACACCATTGCACTAGTATAATTAAGTAAATGGCATTAGGTGTGCAAGCATATGATTGTCTATCTAAAAGACTACTATAGTGGCCCCAAAATGGACCTAAACCACTGTATCGGCCTTGCCTAAAAATTAGATAGTGTAGCAGTTGCTAAAATCCCTAAATTAACCTTTCAGCACATCTAGTGGGTATCTAACTAATAGGCCATTAACCTCAATTTATGTTTATTTCTTTATTGATTAACTTTTTATAATATTCTTAAGTGAAAAATAGATAAATATTATTTTTATTTCACAGTCCGATTTTAGCCCAATCTAGTACTGACATAATTAGATAGTACCAGGTAAATTTCCAATTCTACTTTTAGGTCCTATGTTGACCAATATTTATATTACTTTATTCTTAGTTTTATCACATATTAGATTTTATTTCAATAGCCATTTACTATCTAGTTATATTTTTGGTTTAGGTAATGGTCAGTTCTGGATAGTAATAGGTTATTTCTTCATTTTGCGATAGCCTTTTTTAGTGTAGTTTTCACCAATAATTTCACATTGTTTATAGGTCTAAAGCCAATCATCCATTAGGCCATTCACAATCCAAATCACGGGCATTTATGCCATTACATTTAATCACATACTCAAAGCCCAATTAGGCACATTTTAGGTACAATTCATGTCATTTCTAAATTTAGTTTAGTGACATGCTAATGTCTCATTTCAGGCAAATTATTCAAGCCAATTTCTTAAGTTGTTATTAAGTCTTTAAAAGCATATCTCTTAGTCTTATTTCATGCCATTTTAATCATGTAAATTAAACTAGTTTCATGCTAAACAAATTAGATCAAAACATGCTCATACTATTATGCCTTATAATACATATACATTACACACATTTTATCAACATTTTCATGCCATTCTCATTGGTTTAGCTCTTAGCCATAATTTGTTAATGTCCTTAAGTATACACTTCTTTACTTTTCTTCAATTATACATGCTTCATAATATAATATAAGCCTACTTATACCTATACATTTCCATACCCAAGCCAATTAAAATATCACACGCTTAGTATAGGTCTCAGCCATAATTCAATTCCCATTCATACATACATTAATCATCCCCATTCTATGCCACTTTATTATTTCATACAACATAGACCTAATATACATGCCATCCAAGTCTACTAACACATATATATATATACATTCCTCAATTATATATCTATTAAACAACTATTCACACACCCACCTATATATGTACCATGTCCTTTATACACCATTTTTTAACTACTAAATCAAGCAATACACATATGAATACATGCTGATGCTTTTAGCTACCAAGCAACACACACACAATCATAACCAATTTCCATACTACCACTCAACTATCACCTATCTACATCATATCCTTTAGAATTCATGTAGAGCCCTATGTTATAACCCTAATCTAGCCCATATAAAACCATATTCTAGCCATGAAATTATAAAGGCTTGAAGTGAATACAAGAATTCACTTACCTCAATCACAAGAGAAGGACTTTCCCAATAACTTCGAGCTTTCAAAGTCCCTTAATTTTTGGCCTCTTTCATAGAAGCTTTCTCCTCCTTTTCTTCAAGCTAATGGTCCTCTAATTCCCTTAAAAGCCATACACACACACACACACACACACACTTCTTTAGGACTTAGGCATAATGGACACTCAAATACACCCATAAATTCCCAAGGAAAAACCAAGAAAACCTATGAAGACTCACCTTACACCTTTGTCAGAATGCCTTCTAACCCTTAGACCTTTAATGATTTTTAATTAAATCATAGGAGCCCCTTTTCTAGTGATTCTTCTTCCACAATTACCTTAACACATAAGAATGATTTTTTGGTGAAATGAGTTTTTTTTGGAAAAGCTTAGAGAAAAGGATGAAAATGGTCCTCTTTCACTAAAATGGCATCGGTTCCAACAGTAAAGAGAAGAGAAAATTTTCTTCTTTGTGAGTGGATTTTGCCACTTGTCCTCATGTTTTGACATGTATCATGGGCCAAATGGGTCCCAAACTTCCCAAACCATCTTGATATGGCTTAATTTTCATAGAAACTTTAGGAAATTTTTAAAAATCATAAGGACATCAAAAAATTACATTGTTTATTTTAAAATTCCTATTTTAACCCTAATTACATGCTCATAAATTTTTGTGACAAAATTTCATCGATAGGGCAGTTTTTTTAGACTCCTTCGATTTGCATGCTAATCTATAAAATTATGAAAATTTGCAAATGACCTCATAATTCAAAAATTCTTTCACTAATGGACTTAATAGAACTTTTAAGCTTTAGGGTATGATATTTTGCAAGTTTGTTCAAGCACATCTTGGGTCATTCCCGACCCGATTCTATTTAACCCTATAAATCACTAGCTTTTAGTCCAAAATTAATTATTGGTTCTACTAAATTTTTAAAATTTGTCTTTTTCCTTAGTTTAAAGCCCCTTAAAGTTTCATGACCAGTGCCTCGATTCTTGTGCAAGTGACTTAGCACCCTGAACACACTTTCAGGTCCTAGTAGCACTATTCATAAAGCCTCAATGCGTGGGCATTACTAAAGTCCACTCTTAAACTCTTAGGTAATGGGTTTTGGCTCCTAGAATTGCCTCCATTGAGATCCCATTTTATTCATACCTAAAAAGGGGTATTTATAGGCTTAAGTTAAAAAGTCTCCCATCCAGAAGTGATAGAATCCTTCTAGGATTGGGAGACTGAGTCTAAATAGGAATTTATGCATTTAAAGCTTTTTATCGGCAAGTCTTGTAACACCCATAAATTAAGGTTACATGAAAAGTACCTCTAAGGCTCAAACAATGTTCAGAGGGAGCTGAGACACCTTCGTGGGGTCGAAAAGGGCTGTACTAGTTATGAAACTTTGATAGGCAAAAAAATTGGGTAAAACAAATGAATTTAAAAATTTAATAGAATCAATAATTCATTTTGGATCATAGGCTAGTGCATTGTATCCTTAGATGGACTTGGGCCAAAAATGACCTAAGATGTGCCCAGACAGACTTGTAAATATTATATCCTAAAGTTAAAAAATTCCACTGAGTTTATTGCTGAAAGAATTTTAATTTTTTGAGGTTGTTCAGTAATTTTTTAGAATTTCTCAATTTTTTGAGAAATTAGTTAGCCAACTTGCCAATGGAATTTTGAGGTGAAATTTTACTAGGCCCAATTAAGGATTTTTAGAACAAATGTGATGATTTTTGGATGTCCTGATGAATTTTTAAAATTTCTTTAAGTTAAAGCTAAAATTGGGATTTTTTTAGGTCACTCGAGTGCCACGTGTCACCACTAGAGCCACCCATTCATCGCTATAAAAGCCCTTGCCATGTGTACATCCACTCCCATGTTAAATCACCTCCCCCTCCACTCATCTCCCCCATTTCTTTTTCTCCTTTTGACGATGCTAATTCCACTATCTCCTTAACCATGGCCATCACAAACCACTACTAATACTCCACTAAAATTCATTACAAATGTGTAAAAAATTTTCCTTAAGGTGTTTAGACTCTATAGCTATCCATAGAAGTGAGAAAAATTAGCTCAATCTTAAGATTTAGGGTATGGTGGCCATGAGATTCAAGTTGTGTGTAAATGGACTTTTCTTGGTTCTTTTTTTTAATTTTGTGTAGTCCCAGTTATTTTAAGAATCACCATATTTTTATATTTTCAATTAGAGCTTTATGTGATTTTTAGTGAATTTTCTAATTTAGAATTCAATTATGTAGGTGTAAAACAATTAGTGAGCAATCAAAGAATTAAAGCTACCAAAGTGTGAGAAGGGATACAAGAATTCATTAGGTATGTGAATTGGATATAATACCAGCATGCCATGATGAAATTGTATGTGAATTGCCATGAAAAGGTGTATGGAAGTGTATGTTTAATCATGTATGTGTATGGAATATTGATATAAGCATGGCATTATGTTATTTGTATGTAAAAAAGATGGTATGTATATGAATTTGGTGAGAAAAATGCATGTGTGTTAGTGGTCATGGTATGTCCAAGAGGATGGCATGGCATGGCTTGATAAGCTCATGGATGTATGATATGTATACATGATATAATAAGGGGAAATGTAATATGTGCATAAATATGGATGTGTGTATGTGAAATTGGTGAGAAAAACATGTATGTGTGTGCTTAGTGTCCTTATGGCTGAGAGGTGTAAGCATGGCATGTGTGTGTGAATTGTTGGTATAAGTGTGCCATGATATTATTGGCATGTGAATATTATGGTATGTATGTGATTTAGGTGAGAAATGCATATGTATGTGTATGATCATAATATGGCTGAGAGGTATGAAAAGGTGGGCATGGCATAGCATGTATAATATGGCTTGTATGCATGGTGTGACATGGTGGAAACTTGGTATATAATGTGCATGTGTGTGATCATGATGTGTGAATGGCCGAGAGGTATGCTATGGTATGCCATGGCATGGTACATGATGTGTAATGGTAAATAATGTGGTGTGTGAGATGTGTGTGACATATTTATGGCATGAAAGATGAGGAAACATATGTATCAATATTGCTTAATGTATGGCCATAGAGGTGGTGTAACTGTGTTAATGATTTGGTGTAAGAAATGGCATGAAAGAAAAGCACTTAAATTGGTCTAAAAGTGACCTTAAATGTCTTAAAGAATGGTACCTAATTTGGGCACTTGAGAAAATTGGTTTAGGTAAAAATTTATGGTCCATATTGTTAACATATTGGGATGAATAGGTTTAGATCATATGTGGCCTATTATGGCATAAAAATTAAGACTTAAAATGGCATGAGAAAGTGCCAAAAGAATAGTGGCCATTGACTTATAACTGTGTCCCAAAAAAATAAAATGGACTTATAACTATGTTATGAAAAAATGGATATATAAAAATGAGTTGTAACTAGACATATAGTGGAGGCATACAATGAACTTAAAAAGGACCTATAACCATTAATAAAATGACTTATAACTATCCTTTAAAAATGGACCTATGACTGTCTGGTATAAAAAGTGACCTATAATTGTCCAGTGAAAATTAAGTAAATTAAAATGACAAATAATTGCGTATTAATCACTTAGAAACAACTTAAATAAATGATTTGTAATTAAATAAAAATAATTAAAAGACTGTTGACCTATTAGTTTGACACCCACTGTATACGTTGATCAGTCAACTAGGGATTTATAACTGCTAGAGGTATTAGTCTTTCTTGGCCTTATCAGTTTTATTATATAGGTAGGTGCAGCTGCTAAGGTCCTGATATTTGGGCCATACACACTCGAATATTGGGAGGTCTACGAGACTGATCCTTGCCACCCACTTGCTTGATTATGGCCATTAGAAGGTACCACAGGGCTGATCCCTGCTATCCACTAGAATTGCCTGATATTAATTTTTGGGATACTAGGAGGTCCATGGACTAATCCTTCTTATCTTTAATGTTTGGTATTGGGAGGTTCTTGTGAACTGATCCCTACTATCGAACTAGGTAGGTGTAGCTATTGAGGTCAAAAATGTAAGCCACTACACAACTTTAGATTTCCTTTTTGTCTAGTGTCTTAACCTAAATAATAAAAAGAAATTTAATGAAACAAGATAGTATGTGATAATAGGACTTATGAATAAATAAAATAATGGCATTAGACTGATAAATAAAATAATGAGACAGGATAATAAAATAATATTATTTTATGACATAAACTTTATATAATACAGTATGCATTCATGACATGTGTGATATGTATGTATGCTTGCATGACATGTTTTATTATATCAAATTCACCACTAAGTTTCATACTCAGCATATCGGTGTTTTAGGTGTGTAGGTAGTTGAAGAAAGAAATACAACCTCTGTAGATTTTGCAGTATAGCAGCCATAATAACTCAAGGGTATACTTTTGTTCTTTTGATGGTTTATAGAAGGCACTTATGTATATGATATGGGTTTTGGCATAGATAGCATGGTAGTTGAAGTTGTTTGTAAATGTTAAGCTTAAAGTAAATGATTGTATAAAAAGACCTTTATCTAAATGGTTTGTAATGCCCACCACCCATTCCGTACATTGGATCGAATAGCGAATGCATACAATGCATAACGGTATCCAAAATTCATATATAAAAACCCATCCCATTTAAAACTTTTTAGTACTTAAGACATTTTAAAACTTAAGAAGATGTAAAAATGTGAAAACTATTTTGGCATGTATTACAAAGTTCTAATGAGGTCATTGCGTCGGAATTGTAGCAGTATAATGGCTATATCGAGACACTTTCCCAAATAGTACTTGCTTTGAAAACACTTCTACAATCATGGTACAAGAATTCCTTAACCTCCCAGGTCCTCTTGAGCCTCCAAACTCATCAAAATGACATATCACATAAAACAGAGCCTCAGGCTCATCAAAACATTACATAAAAGCTTAATAAGGCCTCATGCACCCTCAATAGCACTCATCACATGTAGAAGCAATAGATATCATACAAGTCATGCAATGTAATTTAAAATATTGTATTAAAGGTTCACAAAACCATATAACACTTAAAGTTACAAAACCAAGCTAGTTTACATAGATTAGGCCCAATCCCTTAATTGGATCACAAAAGTACTATAAATGCTATTACATCATTATACATTTACAAAAGAAACAAAATATACCCAGAGGGCAATTCCTTGCATCTTCTATGGTGTAGAGGCTTTGACTCTAATTTGTACATTTCTTTTACCTACGCATTGCAAAAATAAGCAATGCGTTGAGCATAAAGCTTAATGGTGTAATCACTTTCACATGCACACTTATATTTAATTACATATGCATTAGCAATAGACATTATGTTGAAATGACTTACATGTCATAGAACATGCATTAATCATATGATAAAACATATACATGTCCCCATACAGTGTAGAGTAAGCAACATGCTTAAGGAAATGATCATCACACATATCTTCAACATAATTCATCATTATCACATAATTATCATAACAATCCGTATGATATAAGTCACATATGTATTTTATCATGTACGCACAACCTATAAGCACATAAAATGTATCCATAAGTCATACTTTATATACAAGCCAAGAAAATGAGATCATATGTCAAGTTATATCACTTCATCATTAACCATGATAATTATTAGTTTAATTAATGCCCATACTCTCAAGACAACTATCCAAGGCTAGATAGTAGATACATGGTATCATGCTTAAAGGCTTATGATATCATGCCCGAAGGCTCACGATATCATGCCCGAAGGCTCATGGTATCATGCTCGAAGGCTCATGGTATCATACCCGAAGGCTTATGGTATCATGCCCAAAGGCTCACAGTATCATGCCTAAAGGCTAGTGCTCGTCAACATAACAAAGTAACCCATAGGTCTTATACTTGAAGGTATGTTAGTAGCTGCTATTATCCTAGTTGATCAATCAACCTATCCAAACTAGTTTGTCTAGTGGTATAGGCATAACTAAACTGATCATGTTCTGCCATTTTAGTTACTATTAACAAAGAAAGCAATTATTGCCTATATTAACATATACATCATAGGTTCACACTTATTACTATGTAAACATATCACATAGGCCAATAGCATATAGCAAGGCCTGTAACTTACATCTATGTCATATATCATGAAAATGAGTCATGTCGCTAACTTAGAGTTATATATACACATAAAGACATAAACATCTCATTTTTATTTTTATACACCCATACACATTAACATACGTATTATTAACACACTCATGCCATACTCATGCATAATCAAGCATTACTCGCTCAAGTACATAGCTCGGGTTTCACATATGGATAATTCAAACATATGGCCACATTTTAGGCAAAACCACTTATCAAGACTCACTATGTGTATTACATGGCTTAACCATATCATAAGGCCAAAACACATGTCATATCATATCTTTACACTTCATAAACATGCATTTAGGTTATAAACATGTCCATGCATTTAATTTCTCAATATAAAATGATTTACCCACTTAGTGTATCATATGCGAATTATATGACTACTAAGAATCACATATGAGCACAACACTTATAAGTTACATCTAATCACTATTTATAGCATTCCTATATATATTACAATGCATATATCATGTAGGTTAGGCATTTATCCATCTCATTTACAATATGGTCACATCACGCCAAAAATGGCATTTACAGGTATTATGTTTTATATAGCGTATATCATGTGCACATAGCATTACACATATCCAAGTGGCATTCAACCACCCTTAAAGTCACATACATGCACATGAATCTCTACATAACATTAGCTATGCCATTAGCATTTCATAAAACCATGTATGTACTCATGATGCCTTACATATGGCATAAACACACATATATGCACATACACCTTCTCAAAGCCATTCTACCTCTATATATACACACACATAACTTATATGAACTCATACTTAACATAAATTACAAAATTTAACATCCCAACCATTTTTGTTACATTAAATCCTATTAATTGCATTAAAGGCAAATATTACATATTATGTTAATTTACACATAAACATATATTCATGCATTTTAAACATATTAACATGATTACATATACTTAATGATGCCGTGTGGTACACCTGAAGCCATCTTATGCCTTTCCTTTGCCTCAAGAATCATGGATTGATTTTTCGCCTATGAGTTCAAATGGTTAAGATTTAGCAAAAATCATATAAATCACACGAGCTCCAAAAAATTAAAACGAAGACATTAAATGACTCTTAGGCATGTAACAAACATGGGAAAATGTTGAAACTAAAAAATTCTTACCTGAATGAAAAATGGTCAGTATTTACCTCAGGTTTCTTTATGCGATTTCTCTCAAACTACTCCGCCAAATCGGGTGATTTTGGTGTCTATGGAAAGCTCTCGACATGAGCTTTCCATCTATTACAATATTCAGAGGTGGCTGGTCTCAAATGAGGAAGAAAAAGAGAGGAAAGGGGGTTGGTATGTGCTATCAGCCTTTAGATGAGAAAAAGAAAAGAAAAAGAAGAAAGGAGAAGAAATGAGAAAGAAAAGAATTTATTTGGTATTTATAGTTTTTGATATAATTAGTTTTTCCTTCCTTTTGGGTTTATTTCTATCCCTCTTAGGAATCTAAATTAAATGATTAACACCTCCAAAAATTAGATAAATTAAGGTTCTATAGATCACTAAAATCTCAGGTTCTAAAAACTAAGGGAACTAGGAAAATTAACATAATTACTTAATTAAAAATTCAAAAGAATTACTTCCTGATATCTAAAAATTTTGATTCCAATGCCAATAGACTTGTCATAATATTTTAGTATCAGGTTGTATAATTCTTAAATTATTTTATGCAACTTTTTATTTATTTTCTGATTCAATTTTGCCTATAACACTATTCATAGGACATTGCGCAAAATCTTGTTTATCATTTTTAGCCATCCAAATGACTTTAGATTGACTTCAAACTTCACCCAAAATTCTCTCATAATTAATACTCCCTAATGGACTACTTAGTGCGACTTGTGTTTTGAGAAACACTGTTCATCTTGAGAAGTAATATTCACGACAGTCGGGATTTTTGGGTCGTTACATACTTTCTTATGATTGTGGGCCTAAGGCCCTATGTATTGTCTATGATATTGGTGATGATGTTGGAGGACCAGAAGGGTATAGGGTGATGACAGATGTTGATGATAGTGTTTGAAGGGCTTTTTCACATGTGTACCTTTTGGGAAATGTTACCCGAGTAGCTGTTTTGTTGCCTGAATTTTTATGGAATTAATTACTGACCGAAAAATGAGTTTTTCATGGTTGTTATGACTTATATAATGAAGTTTGAGGATTAGACTAGAATCTTAGGAAACATCTATTTGATAAATACACAAAATCATAAGTGTTAAATGAATAAGGCCTTAGAGAAATTCAAGATGGGTGATCATATGGGAAGTGACATCACCTATCAGGTTTCTTCAGGAATCAGGTAGGGGTGTTACATTTAGTGGTATAAGAGCCTAGGTTTAGGCATTCCTAGGTCTTTTACATGAGTGCCAATATCTAAGATTTGATTTTTTGGTAAGCTATACTGCAATGAGGCTGATAGGTTGTTTATTTTTTGTAGTAATCCAAGATGAGTCAAAGAATTCTAGAAAAATGAGGAGAAGAGATGGCAAGTCATGATCCTACCACTATGTAGAGAGTAGTAGCCATTATAACTACACTAGAGCCCAACGATGCTGCATAATAGCC
>CANXYI010297351.1:0-10629 GCA_948208565.1 Hura crepitans | reverse complement strand
GAAATCCATATCTTTCTAAAATAGTAATGACCTTAGCAGATTTTTTAGGAACTTATGTTTCCATAGGTTCTTCTATTACTTCATCACTATGAATAATAGAATTGGGATTACTTGGTTCATCTACTTTAATTTCTTGACCTTAAACTTCATCATGTTTCACTTTATCCTTATTATCTTTCATGAGAAACTCTTTCTCTAAAAAGAGTACATGCTTTGAAACAAACTCTTTATGTTCAAAAAGATGATAGAAGTAGTACCCAAAGTTTCCTTTCGATACTGTACAAATAAGCATATGTCAAACTTAGCCTTAAGATTATTAGACATTATTCTCTTCATATAGGCAAGGCATCCCCATACCTTGATATGTGAAAGAATAGGTCTCTTGTTGTACCATATCTCATATGGTGTAACATCAACCGAATTTGATAGAACTCTATTCAAAATATAACTAGTAGTTTCCAATGCATACCCCTAGAAAAACTTAGCTAAGTCTACATGTAATGCCCTAAAATCTAAGTATTGAGAGTAGAGAAAGTCTAACTTTATAGTTTTGCATATTAACACACTTGCAGGTTAATATTGAAAATCTAACTTTATAGTTTAGCATATTAACCCATTGTTAGGTTAATGTTGGAAGTTTGAGTTCATAGTTTTGCATATTAACCACTGGTGAGTTAAAATGGCTATTTAAGGCATAACTAGACTTATATGACCCTAAGTTAAACCTAGAAAAAGATAGCATGAAATTTGTATTTCAACTAAATCCAATAATAGGAATTTGGTAAAAGTTAAATGAATGAATCAGGAGAGTAATAGAAGGATGGGTGACCTAATAGGAAGTGCACTACTTATTGGGTTTCTTTAGGAATCTAGTAGGAGGTGTGATAATAAGTAAGCATAGTTTTGATGCTAATGAGAATGATGAGAATATAATGATGCATGATGTCATGATAAAGAGTTCAAATGGTTGTTATAGTATGTCTTCATTGTTATGACCTAGTACCAATTCATGTTGCATGATAATGCTAATTAGGCTTATGACATATATGTTTGCTATTCAAGTTGTAATGTAAATGATAAGCAAGTGAGGCTTGATTTATACTATATATTGTTTAAAGTATGACATGATGCCTGTTTATGTAAGCATGTCCGAGTGATGTCATGTTATTGATCTTGAGTTAAGGTGAAAGATGTGTATATTAATCAGAATAAACTAAAGTATGAACATATGTATATGTAATGGTGATTCTTGAATGAGAATGGAATTTGTATGCTTATATATTATGTTAAGTCATCATATAAGCATCATATTATTCCATTGAAATGAATGGTAGATAATAGAAGTGTGTGTATGCTTGATAGCCGAATGATACTTCTAGGTTTTTAAGATATTGCATTAGTTAATTATGCTATGTATATTGCATATTAGCTTATGCTAAGGTTTTCTTGAGCTAATGTGTTATAATTTTTAACAAATTCATAATGAATGATTAGAATGCCTATGCTTATGTGTAAGGCATGATAAGGTTGAATGGTTATCTATATATGCTTGATGCCATTTAAGGCCAATGGTTCTATATTAATGAGCATGGTATTATGTTTATGAGTTTTAGCATTACAGCCATACTAATAATGTATAAAGGTATGTTAGAAATGTATGAAAGTAACCTAAGGAATGAATGTTTACAATAAGATGTTTATATATAAAGGCCTAAATTATAGAGGTATAATGAATTAACATAAAGTGTGTTCCATAAATGAGGCCATGATGCAATGTGTTATGGCATTTAACCAAATTAATGTATAATAATAATAATAATAATAATAATAATACATATTATGTAATGGTATGGATATGTGGTATGAAAGGGAAATACAGTGTTGTGGCAATTTGCCTAAGTTAAGCATCATAGACGTATTATGAATATGCAAGCATGACACTGAATGTGCATATGTGTATAAGTATGTTTTTACTATGATGAAAGTTGACATGGGTACATTCAAAACATGAGTTATGATATGGCATTTGTCATGATTATAGCTGAATGGCCTATGGTATGTAGTTATGTGTATGTTGCACATTATATATGCTATGAATAATGTGAGACCATATAAATGAGAGTGATCTTCTGAACATGTAATGATGTAGGTAATATACGGTAACTTAATTGAACATTTATATGAACTATTGGCATGAGAAAGATGATATAATAATGCGAATGATATATGGTAGTAATGAAATGCCATAATGCATTATGAGCTTATGATATGGTCAATTAACCTAATATGGCAATTGACAGTGCATTAGGCATTCATCAAATGCTTATGATATAAAGATACAGATATAACACAAGAATTCCTTAAAGTGATTAAAAGAGTAAAATACTTATGATAATGCCTATTATGTATAAAAGATAGATATATTGATGTGTTAATCAATGTACTCATGTTGCATGAATGGTAACATAATGGGATTAATATAAATGGTGAAAAACATTAAGTTTTCCCTAATGTCATGCATTCACAAAAAATAAAGATAAAATTCACTCAATATATTTTAACCTGGTAAAACTAAAAGTAAATATTGTTAGTGGCCCATTCAAGTAAACAACCTAGTCAAATAGGCTAGTTGGCTAACTCTGAGTGATAATAGCTGTGTGTGAACTGATGGGTTCTTGCATAGCCTTCGGGTTGTGATATGTTAACCTTCGAGTCTTACATAACCTTCGAGTTAAGATGTGTTGACCTTTGTACCTTATGTAGCCTCCAGGTTATGATGCATTATGGCCTTTAGGTCTATTATTATTATCTTCGAACTAATGTTGGTAGATTGATCTATGGGTTTATGGAGGTCATATTAGCCTACCCTATGTTTGACCTCAAGGCTTTTGATTATTTGTAACCTTCAAGTCTAATACATTTGATCTTTATATCTAATTACTGACCTTCGTGTCTAATGTGTGTAAAGCCTATATGGTTGCAAGGGGTTTGGTGGTCAACCGACACTACATTATCCATAGCATATGTGTTTCCTTAAGTATAGGCCCAATAAATGGATTGTAGTGAAAACTTTACATGGCTATCTTTATGAATGAATTTTATGTTAAGGCATGTTTTTATGATGAGTTATGCCTATAATTTATGCCATGTTATAGCACATGAGTATGTTATGCATAAACAAGTGTATCATATGATAAGTTGATTATTTATAGCTGACAATTTATGAATAAAGGTTGCAATGCTTGTGTATGCTTATAATGAGTTATGTATGATCATTGTTATGAGATAAATTTTATATGATTGTGGCTTATGCATGATATGCATGTGGGATAAAGTAAAAGTCAAGGCATGGTAATGTTTAAGTCAAGCACAATAATGATGCTTGTAATTATTAGGTATATGAATTTATTATGCTTATATATGTGTAGTTGTGATTAAATCAAATGAACTGAGATGATAGGTCCTTTTCATGGTGTTCTATATTATAGGTTATGCATGTTCAGATCCTCAATATGTGATAATGTCTTATTTATCTATGCCTTTTTACACATGTTATATTATTAAGTCTTTACATAGTGGATTAGTATATTATAAATGTTCATAATTTAAAGTATTTAATATAAATTAAAAAGTAAAGGAATGTGCCATACCATACTAGATACACTATGAAGTAACAAAGATTAGTGCATCATTTGCTTATGACACACAGGTTTTTGGATAGCATAAAATGAAGAACCTTTAGGCTATAGATGACATGGTTTTATATGAATATGATGTTAGTTATATATTTTTGTATGCTATATGTGGAAAGAATAGAAAATATTGTATGTGCAATTATATGTATGCTAATGTATATCTTATAGGCTTATAATGTATTAAAAGTTTATTTGAACTTGTTATATGTATATATATATGGTTATGTTATTTATGGGTATTGATATATGACAATTGGTAAGCTATTATGTATGTATGGATTGGAAAGGTTATGACATAATGTTGATCTTTAAGTAAATTAGTTATTTAGATGATGTTGAGTTTGGATTGTTAGATGGACAAAGACGACGATGAGTTGTGTTTTGATATATTAGAAGTTATTTTTTTGTAAGTTACTATTTGGGATAGTGTCCTAGTACAACCTTTATGCAATCGAATTTTTGACATAAAGACTCTATTAGGAAACTTTTGATGAGGTTTTTGAAAAGACAAGTTTTGATAAGTATATATATAAGCTACACATGGGAATGGTTTGAAGTCATATGAAACTTAACTAAAAGGTTAAAATACAGTGAGTTGGAAGTCAATTATGTGTTGCTCCTTATTTGGATTCGACGACTAGAATGGGTTAGAGTTGTCACATTGCAAGACTTATCATAGATCAAACCATATCAAATAGAGTTTCATTTCTCCTTTTAGATACACTATTACTTTGTGGTGTATATGGGGAGTCCATTGAGATAATATACCATTATCTCTTAAATAACCTTAGAATTATTGACTTAAGTATTCACCACCTTGATGAAATCAGAGAGTTTTAATACTCTTACCAAGTTTTTTCTCAACATTATTTCTAAATTCTTTGAAATTTTAAAAGGCTTTAGACTTGTACTTCATTAAGTAGAAATACCTGTATTATGAGTGATCATTAATAAAGGTAATGAAGAATAAGAAACCTCTACAAGCATATGTTATCCTTAGACCACATACTTTATATGTATGAATTCCAATAACTCACTTACACAATCAACTTTTCGAGAAAAGGATTATTATGTCATCTTACCTAATAAACAGGACTTACATGTATCATATGATTCAGAATCAAATGATCCCAAGCTACCCTCCTTTTATAATTTAGTCATGCCTTTCTCATTTATATGGCTAAGGCAATAATGCCATAAATAAGATGGCATTTGGTTATCTATCTTAGATCTCCTAGTACTAATGTTATACACTTCTTTACCTTTATCCAAAACATAAATTTCACTGCATATTGTCCTTAAATAATAAAACACGTTATCCAAGTAAATAGAATAACCCTTGTTCTTATTAATGGTAATATCGAAACATTATTCAATAAGATAAGAAATTGAAATAATGTTTCTAGATAAAGAAGGAACATAATTACAATTGTCTAAAATCAATACAAGTCTAGAACATAAAACAAGATTATATAATCCTACAGCTAATGCAATCACTCTTGCTCTATTTGCTACGCTTGCATCCATATCTCCTTTTTCTACCTTTCTACTGCTTCTTGGTCCCTGTATAGAAAAAACCTAAGTGAGAACCATATTTGATATCCAATACCCATATTTAATTATCAATAGTAGTATTAGTATTAATTTCAATGATATGTACCCAAAGCTAAAGGAACTTCTTACTTGTCCTTCTCATGAGACTCTAAGTAGGCCATGTAGTTGTGCCTACAATGCCCAGATATTTCATAATAGAAGTATGTGTCTTTTGTGGCAATCTTCTTTCTAGTTGTGAAAAGGGTAATAACAACTTGTTTTCCTTTCTTCTTGTCAATCCCACCTTAGGTACCAGTTGTCTTATTCTTATTCTTATTCTTCTTCTTGCCTTAGAAGAAGATGAACAAATAACCATGACCACCTTAGAAGACTATTTCTTAATAGCATCTTTAGCAGTTTTGAGCATATTAATTAGCTCAGGAATTGTAGATGTGATCTTGTTCATATAATAATTTAGCATAAAACTTGCATAACTATCCAGCAAACTTTTTAAGATTAAGTCTATACTAAAGTTTGCATCCACCATAAAACCTAAAGTTGCCAAATGCTCTATATACCAATTCATCTTTAACTCGTGCTAGGTGGTTGAAGTTCTCTCTACCATTTTGTAGTGGAATAGGACTTTTGAGATCTCATATCCTTTAGTCTTACTCTGCTCCACAAATAACTCTTTGAGGTGAAGCAGAATTGTAAGAGCACCTATATGCTAATGCTATTTCTATAGCTCTAGAGACATTGATGCTAGTATAATACATAAAGCAATGTCCATATCCTCTATGTGCTTAGATATGCTTATTGCTCATCGATAAAAGCATCATTAATTAGGACAATACATACTGTCTTCTCAATTACATAGACCAATTTTTCACTCTTTAAAATAATTTTAATGTTTCTAAGCTAATCTATGTAATTAGAACTAGTAAGCCTATTAGCCAGGAGTATGGATCATAAATTCAAGTAAAAAGACATTATGGTAGTGATTATACATGTGAAAATGAAAGCATGTTTTAATATGATCATGTATGCATATGCAACAATTTTAAGTCTTTAAAAATTGCTTATTACTCCTACTACTTTATTACAAATTAGTAGTCCTAACTAGTTGATCCGGGAAAGCATGTTTAAAGCTTTCTTAATGGGTCAATATCCATTTTGGTTATTTTCAAAGCCTTGAGTATGCTAAATAATCCTAACCAACAACTAAATGGCAGCTATCTTAAACTAATTGCATCATATGCACTTATTGATTATTAGGTCATTAACACTTGATGCATATGTATCATATACATCTTTCCCAAACTTGCCTCATGATTTTTAGCCTTGAATATGATCAACAAGGTAATAACCATAATAAGATGGACCCATTAATAAGAATTAAACATATTCAATGTAGCATAGGTGTAACGCCAATAAATCACAATTTCATGAATAGTACCTCTAAGGCACAAATAGTGTTTTATAGGACACTGGGGCACCTTGATGGCTAGAAGTGGAAGTACTAGTCATAAACCTTTGATGGGCTAGAAAATGATAAAAATGAAAGAATTAAAACATTTAGCAAAACTAATAAATTATTTTAGGCTAAGAACTAGTGAATACTAGCCTTGGTTTAGTTTATGCCTGGAAAGCTTCGAGATGTGCCTAGATAAACCTAAAAATATCATACCTTGAAGGTCAAAAATTCCAATTAGTCTATTGGTGAAGGAATTTTAATATTCTAAGGTCATTTGCTATTTATTTAGAATTTTTTAGTTACATGAGTGAATAGTAACCTTACTTCCTGAGGGAGTTTTGACCTGAGATTTTACGGGGCCCTTAATGGGCATTAATGAGGATTTTAGGCACTAAAACCATGACTTTTGGAATTTTAAAAAAATTAATTTTAATTTTTGAAGTTTAAAAAAAGATCAGATTAAAACATACCCTCAAATTGACATGTGGCATGATCTGGGTCATCCACCCATCTAAGATAAAAGGTAGACATATGTGAGGTTGTCATATGTGTCAAGAGACCTTATCACCTCCTCCCACTATAAAAAACTAATGCCAACCTCACTTTCTCTCTCTTATATTTTTTTTCCTCATTTCTTCTTTAATTATAGCCTAATTATACCAAACTCTATATGGTTATTTGCCTCCACAATCTCTTGAAGCTACTCCAAATTGAATTAAGAAATAGTGGCTCAAAAGTAAGATACACACTTAGTGAATAGTGCTATAATTAGGTGTAAGTGTTTTTATCCCACTTTTTATTTTTGTTCTAGGTAATTCTATGTAAGCCTAGCTTAACTATGTAACTAGCTTACAATTTAGAGTTATGTAGAATTTTTGAAAATTTTCTAAACCCTATAATTTGTATGTTTAAAGGAAAAGAGAAAAGGCTTAGAGAGGAGAAGCATCTAAAGGCTTAAAGTGGTGAATAAGGGTGTTTTGACACCTAAGTATGTGAATTTGATGTAATATTTGTGTGTTATCATGTGTGCGTAAGAATTTATGTACAAAAGTGTGTATAGAAGTGTAAGTTTGTGTGTATGTGTACATGTTAATGTATAATGCTTATGTAAGTATGTTATGTGATTATAAGAAACATATGTGTGTGATAAATGTGTGAGAAATTCATATGTATGCTTATAGCTAGTGTGTGGTTGAATTGTGTATGAAGTGAATGGTATGCCTTTGTGATTGGTATGAATTGGTAGTGCAGTTAGGCTAAAAATGTTATCATAAATCATGGTTGAAAATGTAAAATTGATAAAGAAAAATAATGGTCGATAAATATGCATGGTATGGCCTAAAATGTGGTAATGGATGATAAGTATGTAGTTGCATAAATGTGAATATTAATAGTAATGAGAGTTTGACATGGAATGGATAAAGGCACAGAAGTAAATTAGGTGAAACAATGCAAGTAAACATGACATTGGGTAATAGTAGTAGTAATCATACAGATGTGTGAGGATTGTCATCATAATAATATGTGATGTCAATGCTATTAGGATGGATTGTATGAAGATAATGGCTTGAGAATAAAGGTGACATAAGTGGCCCAATGAATAGTGACACAAGGGTTAAATTGTATCAAAACTATTGGGCATATAAAGGATGAGAATATACATATACTATAATGGTTATAAGGTATATTATGATTAACAATTAATGACCTATAACTATGTCAATAAAATTGATAAATAGAGTTGGCCCACATAATTTAAGCACCCATTAGATGGGTTAGCTAGTCAACTAGGGAATTAGCAGCTACTAGGGGTTTTGGTCCTTTTAGGATATTGCTTGTGACATTTGATGGCGGGTGTAGCCATTGATGTTTTGATGGAGAGCCCTACACACTTAGGTATTAGGAGGTCTATATGGACTAACCCTACTTGCCCACCCTATTGTGGATTTAGGAGGTCCCACAGGGCTGATTTATGCTATCCCTACTGCTGTTTATGAGGTCAATTAGGATTAATTCTTACCACTCTCATTTTGGAAGTTCTTATGAATTGCTCTATGCTATCAAATGAAGTTGGATTGGTACAGCTACTGAGGTCCAAAATATGGGCCACTGCATAATCTGGATCCTGCTAACCATTGTCTTTAAGAATATTCTTTCTAGTATGGGCTTGAGATAAAAGAAAATAGACAAATATAGAAATTATTAACTATTACTATTTATGAAATACTTAACACAATTAAGATAAAGGACATAACCTAAAAACTTAAGAATATTATGAGATATAAACAATTATAAGTAATAAAACTTGCTAATAAATGGCAAAGATGGATTTAATTGAACCTATATGATTATATGTTTTGCATGATGAGTGTTTTGCATAACTATTTAGTTGACACAAGTATATTAAATTAAATTCACCATTGAGTTTATACTGAGTATATCAGTGTTTCGATGTCCATGTAGAAGAGATTAAGGAGCTAATCAGCCTCAAGACCTATAGTGTAGCTGGTAATAGTTGAGGGCACATCTTTATATATTCTGCGTATATAGAGTAGGGCACTCAAGTATATATGTGGTGTTAGGTCTAAGATAGTAATGTATCTAAACCTATGTTTTTGTTATCTTTTACCCTGTATTTAAATAACAACCGAAGTAAGATAGATGTAATGTATTTACTTTGTTGCATGATTCTATATGATGTGGGTCTAAGACCCTATGATGACTATATTGTGACATGGATGATGGATTAGAGGGCTAGAAGGATCCAATATATAGAGGAAGTGTGCAAAGAGTGATTAGAAGTGCTTTTAAACAAGTTTAAAATTTGGTTTTCACCTGGGTAGCCGTTATGCTACCAAAATTTTTGTACACTGAATTAGTGCCCCATAAAATGGTTTTATCAACTAATTATGATACATATGAGAAAAATCTAAGATAATAAAAGGAAAATAACAAAAATACATAATTGGGATAGTTGGGGCTATAAGTGTTAAGTGAATGGTATCTAGGGTAGTGGCATGATGGGTGACCTATGGGAAGTAGCATCTCCTATTGAGTTTTTTTAGGAATTGGGTAAGGGGTGTTACATTTAGTTGTATCAGAGTGGGTTTAGGTGTTCCTAGGCATAATATACATGAGTTCGATGGTCTAGGCTTTTATGTCCCCATAAAGCTATATTGTATAAGGTTATTTGTCTATTCTTTTGTAGTAATGTACAATAAGCGAATGGACCCTACCAAAACAGAGGGAAGAGGTGGCAAGCTATGCTCCGATAATGATTTATAGACTAGAGGCAAGTGCAACAACCCCAATGCCTAATAATGTAGCATGCCAGACACAGGGATAAGTATAAGGATCCTCAGCAATGCTATTTAATTCCCGTAAATAGAGCTTTCATTAATAGTACCCTCAAGGTTCAAATAGTGTTATAGGGAAGATACCTTTGTAAGGCTAGAGGACCTGTGACTAGTCAAAAAAATTTGATGGGCTAGAAAACAGTGGAAATGAAATAATTTAAAAACGTAGCAGAACTAATAATTCATTTTAGGCCATAAAATAAGTGAATAGTAACCTACAATGAGACTGTACTAGGAATGACCTGGGATGTGCTAAGACGGACCTAAAAATAGGACACCCTGAAGCTTAAAATTTCCAATGAGTTAATTGGTGAAGGAATTTTAGTTTTCTAAGATCGTTTGATATTTTTTCATAATTTATTATTATAATGGGTGAATAGTACACCTACTTGCCTTTGGAATTTGAACCTAAAATTTTATATGGCCTTAAGCTAGTATAATCTAGGATATTAGGAATAAAATAGATTATTTTTAGAGGCACATATGAATTTTTAAAATTTCTCAAAGTTTAAGGCAATGTCGGGATTATTTAGGCTGTTAGATCACCACATGTTGTGATATAACCATGCCA
>CANXYI010297209.1:0-10736 GCA_948208565.1 Hura crepitans | reverse complement strand
TTGGCCTCACCATTGTTCACCTTAAACTTCCTTCTCAACACCTTCCTTAGCCTTTCCATCACCATAACTTGACCTTTTCTTAAAGAGACATTATTCTCATTAGTCCAACCTAGTCTACAACTTCACAACTTCATCTTTTCTGAAACCTAAACTTTTCCTATGATAAGTTTGGAAGGAGAATAATCCCAATAATAAAGCATGTACTAACTCATGCATTTAGAAACATTGTCACATATACATCACAAATAATAGGTTTAATAACTCACACTCATTTACAAATCCATTTTTGGAAAAAGTACCCATTCTGCCTGTTCATACATTTGCCTTTATACATCTATCATAAAAGAACATTTATTCACTATAGGAGAAAATGCATCATTGTTTAACATACATCAGCTTTCACCATTCATTCATCATAGCAAAAATAAAATATACCATCATTCAACATGTATCTACCTTCACCCTTCATACATCATAAAAAATGATCCATTCATTTAATCATCTAGGAAAAAGTCATATTCATGTCTTACATGCATTTACTATTCACTCAGATTCCTCATGCATTTAAGAGAAAATAAGTAAAACACATGTACCACTATATTCATTAAAAATGCACTATTCACTACTCAGTCAAAAAATATGCCTTGCTACATTCCTTTATTTAGAAGAGATTAGGAGCCAATTTACATATCACTCATTCATCACCAAATTCATTTACTTGCTCTTATCCAAGTAAGCACATAGTCAATAGATATATATCCACCCATTCATGGCATATTCATATTAAATCACTCTATCACCACATTCATTCACTAAAGTTATCTCATCCATCATATTCATCCACTACCTTGATGAATTCATGCTCATTCATAGGATAAAGTGCATTCATTCATTAAAGTCATCTCATTAATCACCTTCATGTTTCAACACATATTCATCTAAGATAGGATAGAGTGTATTCATTCATTTGAGAGAATATTAGGTTACTAATCACAAGACATATTTATACATTTGCACATGTATTAACACATTCACATACTCATATTAACTAGGAATTAATACATCCAGTACATAGTCACATGCTTTAGGCATATAACATATATACATATTCATTAAGTTCACAAGCATTAGTGGAAACAACTAGCTAACAAAGCTCAGAAACATAAAAGAGAAATAACATATGCATACATCATTCAGAATAGAGTCACATTTCTTCACACATTATAAAGAAAAGGTTCATCCTTTTAGTTGTCTAAGAACTAAGCAAAAACTTATCCATGTAGGGCACTACATTTAGTTATGCATACTAGCATGCATTAACTACATATCTGCTACATTTTCATGCATTAGTTATGCACTTGCATCACACAAGACACATATGCACATGATGTCCCACATATACTTACATCATATTAATATCCTTAATAATAGATATGGTTTAAACTATTACCTATTAGACCTACTACTAGATTTAGTTTGTCAGCATACTTTAGACCTATCACCAGATTCGATTCGGTTAACTCTTTTAGACTCATTATTAAATTTGATTAAATCAATATACTTTAAACTAATCACCAGATTCAATTCGGTCAACATCTTCAGACTCATCACCAGATTTGGTTCGATCAAATATTTTAGACTTATCACCAGATTCAGTTTAGTCCATCTATAACTTACCAACTTGAAGGCAAATAGGCACCTGTATTCCATGTAATTTTCTTTAATTTCAATTTAAATCATCTGAAGGCAAATAAGTACTTATATTTGGTGTAGTTTTCTTTGGCTTTTAATAAATTGGAATTCATCTAAAGGCGAACAAACACCCGTATTCAGTGTAGTTCATGTTCACCTGAAGGCGACCAGGCATCTATATTTGATGTAGCTTATTTTCAAACCTTATCTTGAAACATCAAAGTGAAAACATGTTCTGATCTAGTTAGATTTTTACTTCACTCGAGGACAAGCAGACACCTATATTTGGTGTAGTTTTCTTCACAATACCAATTCATTTTCAAAAGGAAAATACAACCTAAGTCTAAGTAAGCTTTTGTATTGATTTATAGGCAATCATCCGTATTCGTTGTATCTTCATGGTAGGTAAGTATACTTCCAGGTAAGTACTTCTAACTCAAGTACTTTGATGTGCATTGTTGCTTTGGCATTTCACAGCATATATTAAGGTAAGGGCAATTGTAGATGCCTCAATTTTGGGTCTAGGACTTTCTTATGTATTCAAACTTTAACCTGACCTAAAAAGCTCATGGTGCAATTTGAATTGTAAAAAAAATAGGAATCTATGTTGATAGCAGAGGGCTTAGGCCTAGGCCCTATATTGATTCCAATGGGGTCCAAGGGTAAACTCCTATGGTACAGACTCATTCACCTTTATTGACCTATGACAATCACTACAGATAGGCTCTTAAGCAATGGCACAAACCCTTTAGGAAGCAAATTCACATGGACCTATTTTAAATAAGGTCTGCATAGACATACTACACTAAGGTCCATACTTACCTAATTAGCTCTACTAAGCCTAAGGCCTATAATCTAAATGAACCTATTTTAAATAGGGTTCATATGGATTAACTCAAACCTGACCCGTAGACTGGTAGGAAAGGATGCAACCTAGGTTTATATGGACTAAGCTGTCCAAGTTTGCATGAACTTGTCGACATAAAATCTTCTAGAAGTGGGATCTTACTATTTGGACTATGAATCCTAATCCTATTAGGATTCTACTTTCTTTAGATGGGAAACTCTTAAACCTAAGACTATAATTACCCTTCTTGAGTATGAAGAAAGAAGAAGGCTAAGAATTAAATTCACAATAGCTAATAAACCCATCCATGAGTCCAGAAGAGGACTTTAAAGAGGAATTACTTTACTAGTCCTATGAGCTTCACCTAAAATAATTCTTTATATACTCCTACACCTTTGTGCTATTGCTTGAAAAGTTTAATCACAAGATAATATCTGAGGTCTCTTCTATATAGTATTATTTTTAATAAACCTATGATCTCCGAGGATTGATCACAAGTGATGTGATTCTACGTAATCCCCACTTTGATCATAGGAGTAGGTCATGATTTTAAGTTATTTCATAATGTATAATTAATTATCATTGCATCATATTCATTTTGTTAAATTTGTCTTAATCACACAGACTTATATATGAGCACAATGAAGGCTGCACGGACTGACGTTATTGGTATATGCATGATTTGTAGTTCACATGAACTTATAGTCAATAATAGTGTCTTATTCATTTTATGATGTTCTAATATGTACTGCTTACTATATTGACATAACCTCTGATGTTATCATGTTGTGTAAACATTCTATCCTATAACATGTTAATATGTTAAAATTGTTTTATAGTCTACACGGACTCTCTCTCATGAGGAATGTAGTCCATACATATGATCTTCTTTCATTCTTGTACATTCTATCTTTAAGTCTGTATAGACTCCCTCTCATGAGGAATGTAGTTCGCATGGACATCTACTTTGAATTTCAATCTCACATGTATTTATTTCTTGTCTTCTTTATAGTTTTATGTGAATCCTATATCTAGTATCGTTAAATCTCTTCCTTTGACTTGAATGTAAGTAATCTTCATCACTAGAGTAGAGGTCTAGATAGACATAATATCCCTCATAAGCAATAGTCTGTACGAACATATTCTAAAGCCTTATGGAGTCCATATGTACCTAATGTTGTACAGATGAGACCACTTAAGTTTTTTATTTTATTTCCTTTAGTTTTGTACCTTTTAATTCTCTTAGATTATTTTGGGATGTAATAGGTAGTAAATAGCTCATTTTACATGCTAAAACCAAAACTTGACATTAAAATAGTTTTCTATCTAATTAATTAGTGTTTTCTAATAAAGTGATTTTAAGTTTTCTCTAATCAAAAGTCAGATTTAAAATGTAGTTTAACAAGATAAATCTTTTAAAGATGTGAGTTAGGTAATTACCACAAATTCCTATAGAATTACGGGTAATTGTCAAGTCATACCATAACTGATCAATGACTTGCTTTATAGATGTATAATATACTTGTCATATTCTTTTAAATACTACAATTTACTTCTTATACAAGAAAAGGTGCCATAACTACTTTAAATATAATACATAATTACTTGATACGGGATTAATAAAAGTTACAATATATAAAGAAGGCATATTATTAAGGCATAAATAAGATCTGAATTTCAAACCTTTCTAGTACAGAAGATCAAAGGTGCTAATGTAGCTACCAATAGCAACTCTACTAACCACTCTCATCCTTAGTAAAAATATTATAATCTCTACAGTGTTGGTGGTGTATGAATATATGTCATATGTGTGTAGATGATTAAGGGGTGCTTGTTATGTAAAAGTGCATGCACCATGTGTTTTATGCTCAAGTTGTGCTTAAGGCATGTGCCTTGCATAATAATGGTTAATTGTGCTTGTGTGTGCATAACATGGGAATGAGATGTGATGGTATTTAGGCATGTGTAATTACTTTAAAATGAATGAAAATGCTTAGAAATTCATTATGTGTGTGTATTATATGCATTTATGGCATATTAATGCATTAATGGCTATTAGGAGTTTGATGCATGAGTTAGTTCAATAATGTTAAATGGTAATGTTAAATGGTATAATGTTTATTATGGATGATATATGTGTGGCTTTTAGAGGCTGAATTCCTCATGTTTGTTATTAAGCATGATGTTGAATTAATATGCCATAATAAGAGCTAAAAATGCAAGTATATGGTAATGTGATATTAATACACTTGTATGAGCTTATATATGATTAAAGAGGTGTGTATATGTATGGATAGGTGGCCAAATGCCTCAAATGTGAAATGAGATGATTTAGGTGTTATAATGGTCTAAAGTGAACATGCGGACAATATATGTGACAATAGGGCATAAATGCATTTGTGTGTGCCTTAATGTGATTAAATGAATAAGTGTGTGTATATGGAAGTGATTAAATACCATGTATGACATAAATATGGACTTTTGCCATGCAATGAGGATTAATGTGACTAATATCGATGAATGCCAATATCAGGTGTAAATTGGTGTATGGATACAAGTCATAGTCTTTATGCAAATACATATTGAATTAGGCATCATAAGGCATGAATGCATGATAATGATGAGGATTAAATGTGCTCAAAATGAGAAGTGCATGTATGATGTATGTTATGGCCATATAAGGCCTAATGGTGCTATAAATGGCAAGTTAAGGAACTAATGAGAATATAGATGCATATATGTCTTATGACATTATTATGTGATAATAAAGCTTGTGAAAGTGAATGCACAAGAATTGATAGCCTTGTGATTATGTTGGCTCAATGATACATGATCTTTGGACATGAGAACACATGTGATTGTTCTAATTCATTTTATTCGGTTATAAGTGAGAATATGCAGTCCTTTACTTTTGTATAAGAGTCGAACCATACTTGTGTGTAAATGATAGATAAGAAATGCATGAATATGGATAGAGCATGTTAATAATGAATTTAATGGCATGTAAGAAGAGTGTGAAGCTGAATGCAATATTAAAACTATTACACCTAAGAAATATGACATTTATATGATGTTAAGCTTATATGAGCCTAGATGGCAATGTGTTATGATCATATGATACATGCTATAGGCATGATGTGTAGGCCTTGCTAATGTGCAAAATGGCTAATGTGATCAGTTTATACAAGTAGAGACATAAATAATGTTATATGTTAAAAATGGTTAAAATGGGATAAATCAATGAGTTTAATGATGCCTATACTTCTAGACAACTTAGTTTGTATAGGTTGATTAGTTAACTAGGATTTTAGCAACTGCCAGCTTACCTTTGGGTATGAGATTTATGGGGTCACCATTTCACATGTTGATAAGCATGAGGCCTACGGGCTAATATTTCTATGTACTTTTAGGTGCGAGGCTTATAGGCCAATGTTTATACATATCTATGGCTGCGAGGCTTACAGGCCAATGTTTATATGCACTTTTAGGTCCGAGTGCTTATGGATGCAATGTTGTTATATACCTTTGAGTGTGAGGCCTTCAAGCTAATGATATTTGTTATCCAACCTTGTATAGTTGCCTATTTAATATAAGCATATGTTAAACAATGTAAAGACTCACAAAAATTTGTGAACATAAGTGAAGCTATGCTATGTTAGCCCATGTGTAAATTAAATGTGTGCCATTGTGAATATAGGTGTATGGCAATAAAATTAAGGTGTTTCTATGTTTATGATGACATAATACATATGCATGATATGCTTTATGCTTGTTGATGCCTAAGGATCTTATTACATCCTATATATGTCTATTTTATACATATGATCATGATTAAGCCATGACAATGTTTTAAGTGCAAGTGGACTATAATTTCCTTTATATTAGTTGTTCTAACTTACACATGGTCTTTGTGTAAATGTAAAAACCTCATGTTTTATTTTTGCTCAAATGCATGCTGGATAATAAAAGTGTATAATAATGTTATTTTTGTGCCATGCCCTGTTAATATTTGCATATATGCTAAAGAGAGAATATTACATGTTGTAAAGAGTGATAATACATATGAATTAGTTAAATGAACAATTGCATGCTTAAATTGGCATTTGAAATAAATACATTAAAAAGTTATGTGTATCTATATAGGCATAATGACTTAAAATATATGTATTTATATATATTCCATTGAGTACACCACTGAGCATCTAGCTCAGTGTACTAGTTTTTCTACTAGTGCCTAGATAGAGGAAGTTAATAGGGAAGAATGCTAAAAGGACATATAAAGCCACTTGAAGGTTCTATTAGGAGCAGTTTTGAGGCTTTAGGGTAGACCTATTAAGAGAAAGATGTGCACGTAAATGTAACAAATTTGAAAGTTGTAATATAAAATGCAATTTATATGTAATTTAAAACCCTCGTGAGTTATGTAATTATCATAAAATTGTACTTAGCAATGTTATTGATATAGATTAGGCTAAGTGAAAGTAAGCTTAATGTAAAGTGTAATTTATATGTGATCTAAGATTCAAAATTTGAAGTATAGTTATAAATTTAGTGCATTAGAGATATACATGATTTAATTGTGAATATATGAGAATAGCTTAGGTTATGGTTGAGGCAAGTATAGAATGGAGACATAATGGACATAGATTGACTATTTGTGTTGTTTTCTAATTTGGGGGATCAAAAGGTTCCATTGATGTTGATAAAGTTGATATGAGTTTATAAAAGTGCTTCTTTTATAGGTTTAATATTTGGCATAGTGTCCTAGTATAGCCGTTATGCTACCAAATTTCTAACACGATGACCCCATTAGTTGCCTCATAAAGCATGATAAATGGTTTTTAGAGTTTTTACAACTCTTTAAAGAAAGAAGTATTTTGGTTAATAAAAGTTTTAAATAGTTTGAGTTTTTGATAGCAGAATTAGATATCGGTATGTTTGCGGACTCTCTATTCGAGTTCGGTGTGCAGATCGAGTAGAGGGTGTCACAATTAGTGGTATTAAAGCTCTAGTTTAGGCCCTTTTTAGACTATGGGAAAGTTGAAGTTGGCAAGGATAACTGTATGAGTTGAATATTAGAGTCCATTAGGATAAAGGAAACTGCTAATTTAAGGATAGTAATGATAAAGATAGGAGAGGGTATGGTTGCTCCCCAATACATATTAAGCTAAGCTTTGTCTATGCATTCATTGAGGTCACTTGGACTCTGCTTAGGTGTTGCTTTGGAAATATAGGCTCTTAGGAAAAGGTTTTTAGGGAACCTAAAGCAATAAGCCTCATGGCATTGTTAGAGCTTGTATGGTTTCAGCGGTTAAAAGAGAAAGAGGGCTAAAGGCTAAAAACTTTATATTAGGTTCAGAGGATCGATTAGAAGGTTATTGGGTGAATACAAGCTTGGGAGAAAATTTTGAGAGACATAAGGCAATTATTAATATGGTATTTTCTAAGCTTGATTTGGACTTGTTAATAAGAGGAAAGAGAAGGTTGAAAACTATAACTTGTATAATAGGGTTGAAAGTATATGTAAATAGTGTTGAAAAGTGAACATGGAGTTTAAATTTGTATCTCTAGGAATTAATAAGAGAAAAATTTGGTTATGAAAGGTAAATATTTAAAAAAACACTAGTATAGTGTAATTAGAGAATAGGATTAAAGGCATTAGAACATTTAGTAAGATTAGTATAAGTAAGCAAAGTAAGGAAAACATAATAAAATTAAGACTATAAGAATAACTATCAAGGTCCCTGAAGGCTAGGGCTATCTCTTTCTTGATTTGCATTCATTACCAAGCCTAAGCATTGCATTTTTGTAAACTGCATCTTGATATTTTGCATTATCACATTTCCTTGTGCATAACATTCTTCGCCTTTGCATACACATAATACAATTGAGCATGGCATCATGATAGCTGTAATATAAAGAGACTTGATAGAAATAAGAATAAGAGTCACTAGAAGGAAACCTAAGTTGAAAGAAAAAGGACATCAAAATCATTAGAAGTAAGTAGGTAAGAAATGGCTAAGAAAAACAAATAATATGATTACAACTGATTATACTAGATTTTTAAATATGCTAAAAGAGAGAACCATAGAACATAATCAAAGAGGGAAAGAGGTCTGACCCCTAAAGATAGATGGAACTGGATATATAGGGGAGCTTAGATAAGGAAAATGTCTCAAGGGTTTTATATGGACACAAGGACAAAAGCTCTAAATAGAGTTGTGTAGCAGAAGCGAAATGGTATGTCCTCTTATGAAGCTAACCAAAAATAGCTATCCACTAAGCATGGGAGTCAAAGAATCTCATAAAGATCCTAAGAGGGGAAGTACAAAAACCAAGAAAGTGGCATAATCAAATAATGAGTAAAGGCTAAGTTGAACCAAGAGAAATGTGAGTTGGTCAAATATCAAAGCAAAGTTTTGGGGCAAACACAAGAATTTCACAAACAAAATATCTTAAGAAGGGAAGAAATGGAACACCCCGAATATTTCAATGTTGTATTGGCAAAGTACTCGAGGAGGCACGAGGTATGGAGTGCGAGGCATGAAATGTATTTTCTAGTGCCTAAGGCCTTTATCAGGGGAAATTAATGACCATTAAATTTAATAAATGGCAAAACCAGAGGAATGGAAAAGAAATTATTATTATTATTATTATTATTATTATTATTATTATTATTATTATTATTATTATTATTATTATTATTATTTGGAGCTTGAAAGTGCCATAATTTAGGATAAAATTTAATTGATTAATTTATTCATTAAGGAAAAATAATAACATAATAATGGTCAAATAAAATAAGTATGGAAATTAATAATAATTGGTGAGATGGTAACTTAAAAGGGAAAATTTGAAATAATTTAAAGAAAGAAAAATATGTTGCCTTGGGAATAAATTAAGATAATTGAAATATGGAGGGGATAAATAAAAGTAAATAAAAAGAGGAACGATTGAAATAAGAATTTGCCAAATAAGGGTGAGGAGGTAGCCAAGGGAATTAAAAGAGAATTAAAAAAAGAAGAAAGGGGCAACAAGAAAACGGGATAGCAAAAGGGGAAAAGAAGAGAAAGGAAGAAAGAAAAGAAGAAGGGGAAGAAGAAGAGGAAAAGAAAAGAGGAGAAAGAGACAGCTACAGCCAGCACCGGCAATGGCACCAGGCAAGCAGGAGTGGCCTAAGGATAGAGGGCTCTAGTGACCATCTACAATGGTGGAGAGAGAAAAAAAGGGATAATAGCCTTATGGTTAACAAGTAAGGAAAATTTCTACTCCTCTCTAGTCTAGTTTTGTAATGACCTGAAAATCTCAACTCTCATGAATAGTACTTCCAAGATAAATAGTATTTCTCGAAACCTGAGTTGCACTAAGTGTACCAATAGGGAGTATTAATTATGAGAGAATTTTGGGCAAAGTTTGAAGTCAATCCAAAGTTATTTGGATGGTTAAAAATGCTAAAGAACATTTTACGACAATATCTTATGAATAGTACTACAAGCAAAGCTAAACGTACAATAATTCAAAAGTTGTTCAAAATAACATAAAAATATTAGAACCTAATACTTAAATATTTTGAATAGTCCATTGGCTTTGGAATCATAATTTTCTGATATTAGAAAGTATTTTTACTTAATTTTCAAGAAAGAAAATATAGTAATTTTTTCAATTTCCTTCGTTTCTCTAGCTCGAGCTTTTAAGAAAATTTAAAGAAGGAAATTATCTAATTTTAGGGATAGAAATGAGGGAATTTTGGTTTTTTGAGAGGGGATAAAAATTTTATGAAGTTTTGGGGAAAATAATTTTTAAAATTATAAATACCCAATTCCTTCCATTTCCACCCAAATCACCTCTCTCCTTTTCCTCCAAGCCAAAACCTTCTCCTTTCTCCCTCTCTTCTTTTTCTTTCTTCCTACACTCATGTCCACCATTAAAATCTTATCCTAAAGGGTAGAGCATTCTGAAAGGAACCCGTGGACACTAAGAAACTCGAATTTGGTAGACTAACTTAGGAGGAATCATGATTTCCCTTTTCAAGGTAAATAGTGCATATCTAACATTTGGGTAATTGTCATTCAGTTTTAATATTTTTCCTAGATTCTTCAGGTGCCCAAAAGAGTATATACAGTCTTGGTTTGATTTTTAGAGTTTTTTATGATTTTATATGATTTTTTAAAAATCATACCTTTTTAAATTCATAGGC
>CANXYI010297205.1:0-15147 GCA_948208565.1 Hura crepitans | reverse complement strand
AAAAAAAGAAAGGAAATGATAAGAATGCATGATAGTCTAGAGTTTAAAGCATGAACTTATAAGTCCTTTTCTATACAACTGATTTGATTCAATCAAACTGAAATAACTATTGTTAGTTTTCTTTACTTATTGACTTCTTATTTCATTCTTTTTTCTTTTTAATTTTGAGATTTTTTGTTTGGATTCAAATTTTCGATGCTTTTTTTTTATGTCAACACTTGGATGTAAATTGCGATGTATATACTTATTTACTTTGTTCTAATTAAATACTCTCATGATTTAATTATTTGGAATCATACATTTCTATTGATAATTTAATTTCCCTAATTTGTATACATCTGATTTTTAGAATTAGACATGAATAAGATACAATAGGCAGTTATTGGAAATGCTGTTTTTATTTTTCTGTTCTATGTATTCCGTTCTTTCCCCTTTTCCATGTTTTGATTATATTTCTTATACTTTTATTCTTTTATTTTGGCTTCTAATCTATTCTAATCTCCTTCTTTTTTTCTTTGCATGTTGACAAAAAGAAAGAATAAAAATTTGGATTTGGGTAATTCTTGCTTTAGAAATTTTCCTTTATCTGGAGAGAGAGTTGGTTTGTTAAGCTAAGTTTATCTATCCTTCAGCTTTATGCTTATTTTCTATCTTATGTCCACTATGTGCTTGAGATATGTGTATTGGTAGTCAATTTAGGGTCCTACTACATGTGTTTGTATTTTTTTGCTTATTAGATCCTATTTTGATTTCTTTTGTGTCACAATTTTATTACTATTCTTTTATGATGCAATGCTTTTAAATTTGTATAATGTTTCCTTTTTTTTATGAAAGTATTTCTATCCTACTACTCTAGTTTTCCTATTGGATATTACTGAGAGCTTAATGCTTGCTTATAAATTAGCCTTGCTTAGTTTTTTTATGACTATTGAGGCTATAATTTAAAAAGGGCTTATAAGTGACTTGGTCATCGAATTTGTTTGATTATCTTATGTTTTAATATCTACTTGAATAGCTAGCCTATGGTTTTTTATAGCCTAATATGTGAATGGCTCGCTTATTTTTTATATCCACTCTTTTTGTTTAGAGGTTCATATTATACAATGAAGCTTACAGATTTTTTATTGGTTGATTTTTTGTTGAGTTTATTTTTATCTATTTGACAAGTTATATTTAAAAAATCTTAGGAACTTCAACTTCTTGCTTCTAGCCTATCCAATTATAGCTAAATTCCTTTTTCTTTTAAGTTTTTACCAATTTTGAATTGATTTCTACTAGTATCGAGGCTTATTGATTGCCATGAAGAAGTTATTTTTGAATGCATGCGTTTCTCATCCAAAAAAATTTGTTTACTTTTAGTATCTTGAACTTTCCATACATGAGAAGTTTAACCTTTTTAGGTTATTTGATAATTTGTCATTGTTTAATCTTACACTAGTTCTTTTTTATTTACTAATTTTTTCACATTATGGCTAAGGAATTTCTAGCGCTATAACTTCATCCATGTGCTATAATTAGAATAACTTTGACTCAAAAAATTTTTTTTGGGTGTCGTGGCTTACATTTTTGGTTCCTTTAATTCTATTTTGATTTCCTACTTTCTCCTTACCATTAGTACTATTTTCATTCCTGTTACTATGGATTTTTTTTTAAGTTTTAAGTTTTAAGCTTTTAAAAACAAACTATTTCTTTTGTTTATTGCTTGTTTTATCCTCTGTTCTTCTTCCTACCTACCTTGTAATAATTTATGTTCATTTTTGTTGCAGGTCTAATTCTCACCTTTCCTATGACCGGAACTACGCACTATTGGGCATCTCATCTTATTCTTATCCTTAATAGATGCTAAGTTCCTCTTAACCTCCTATTTTAAGACTATTATGTGTGTGAGATATGGGTGTTGATAGATATATATGTAGGATCTTCTTGCATGGTATTTATGATTTTAGAATTAATGTTGCATTGATTCACTATAGTGAATTTCTGTCTAATTCATGCTTTTTACATATTTTGACAAAAGCCACTATCCTATGTGTTGTTTTATCTTAAATATATTCGTATCCTACTTCTATGTTTGTCTCTTTTTTTATCAAGTTCATAATTTAATAAGGACATAAGCTTAGCTTTCACATTCTTAATTGTCCAATGATGATTACAACCCCAATGATGTTCTATTATCTTGATGCAGCCTAATCCATTCTTTTAGAAATGGGTTTCAGGCGGGGTATTTTAATAATAGTCAGTAAAAATAAATTTAACTCTGATGGCATTTATTTAATATTATTTTACAAAAAGATTCATCTAGACAAATTAGGCAAATTAGCATTCTAGCCTTGAAATTTTAGATCAAAGCTGACTCTTTCCCCCACATTGCAAAGATTAAAATTGGCTTTTACAATATATATAGGAATAGATTCCTTAGCTATCAGATAATAAATTTTAAGCTGACTTCCTTTAACCTTTGACAATCAAAACTGACTTTCAAAGAGATTAAAGTGAGAATCCATATAAATAAAGAGAATAGTTTTAGAATTACCTTGTGATTTGCTCTACTCATTTTTGATCTGCTGTAAACTGTTGAACTTGCTGCTGGTTCTATTCTTTAGATTTGGCTCTCTATTTTTTGCATTTTTTGTTTTCTTTTTCTTTGTTGTTTTCTTTGTTTTTTTTCTGCACTCTTTTTTTTTTTGCTATCCCTACTATATTCTTTTTTTTTTGGTTTCTGCTCCCTCTTTTTTTTCTATTCTCTCTTTTTCGTGTTTTTTTTTCTCTGTGCCCCCTCCCATTGTTTGCTACATTTTTCTGGTTTTATAGATTCCTACAGTGGTAATTTTTGTAATTTTGATGAACAGTAATTTTACTGTTCATTTACTATTTTTAGCAGATTTTTTTTTTAATTGTTGGTGATATTTTTTCTGTAGGGGCTAGGACTGGGCCTTGCTGGTTTGGGCTGCTGCTGGACTGCTGGGTTTGGGGCTGGGCTGTTGGACTGTTGGAGCTGGGCTACTGTTGTGCCATGTAGGCTATTGGGCTTGCCATTTAAGCCCAATGTTCTATATTTATTTTTTTTCTTTTTTTTATTATTTTGTAAATTTTTATATTATTATTTTTTAATGTATTATCAATTAATTGCTTTATATTTATCTTTGTATTCTGGAATAAATTTTTTGTAATTATATTTGTTCGTAATAAATTTTTTTCTTTTTATTTATTATTTTATATTTTGAATTTATTCGGATTAAGTTTAATTAGTTTCAAATTTTTCATTTTTCATTTCATTACTTCGATTATATTATAATTGTTTATTTGAATTATTTTATTGGATATATTTGTCTAATCCTAACTAGAATACTAATAGTAATAATATTTATTCAAATAATAATAATAAAAATAATAATACTTTTCTTTTAATAATGATAATAATAGTAATAGACAATAATTATTTAATAATGATAATAATAATAGCTATAATATTAATAATAATGCTTTTGTAAACAATGATAATAATTATCCCTTTTTTTGTATATGTATGCAAGTAATAGTATAAAATTATTTTTTATAATATGACTTAAATATTTATTTATATTATAATTAAATATTATTTATTTAGCTAGACGAAAATGGGTATCTATAAGAATAATCAAACTATTTACCATTATCTATAGTGAAGACTTTAGGGAGCCCAAATTTGCAAATGATTTTCTTCCACATAAAATCTTTAATTCTTGTAGTTGTCATAGTGGCAATTGGCTTTGCTTCAATCCATTTCATGAAATAATCCATTACTACTATTGGAAATTTGAGTTGCCTCTTAGTTGAAGGGAATGTTCTTAAGATGTTCTCCTAATATTGTCAATGCATGGGTAACAAAGCTAGTTTTTTTTTTTATCTTGTTGATGCATTGGTGTTTAATGATACTTGGAATAAACATTTAGAAAGGAATAAATAGCATATTTTGTTGTAGGCTCGATGAGCTAATTGATATGAAGTAATCAATAACTATCTTTTAGGTAAGCCTGTTTAGATCTGTAAAATTAATGCACATTTACATCTCTCATTTTTCTTCTTTACTAGAAATATTGGCTAACATATCAAGATACTAAACCTCTCTTATAGCTCATGCTGCCAATAATTTTTGAGTTTCATTAGTGATTATGTCCATTCGATCAGGAACATATTGCCTTAATTTTTGCTTTATCAGCTCAATGTTAGGATTTACATAAAGCTTGTGAGGTATCATTTTTACATCAATACCTAGTATGTCTTTTAGAGACCAGGCGAAACTATTTGATTGATTGTAAGACCTATAATATCTAATTTTGGTTTTTCTCTATTATTTCTGATTTAATAATCACTTTTCTCCTTAGAGTTATCTTTTGCTTGCCTAACCTAGCTTTTGGCTGAGGCCTTTCTTCTTAGTGCTTACTTTCTTCGATTAATTTGATGACATAGGCTTTTTAATCCTGAGCCTATTTAATGGTTGCAACACATGCCTCTTTTTGCAAACTTTTGGTTTCGTTTAATAATTGCCACTTCTTTCTCAACGGGAATTTTTATCACTAAGTACCTTATATTATGGGCATTTCCTATCAATTACCTTATAGCTCCTGAGTGAAATAGCATGGGCTTTCTAAGAATGGCATTTTATGAGAAGGGCATATCCATAACCATAAAAGTACATTTGCTTAGATAGGAGATTCCCTCATTGCCTAATTTTAAATATAAATTGACTGATTTAACCATCGTGATAAAGGCATTCCCGATTCCTATAATTAGAGTTCTGATTTGGGTCAAGTTTTTTAATTGGCAATTTCATCCTCTTATAAACTTCTAATGTAATCAAGTTAACTATTATAAGCACTAAATTTTTAATCCCCTAATTTTTATTATGCTTGATGATGATAACTAACGAAATAACTTAGGTAAATGCACCTTTTTTTGTGATAAAAGGATACTAAAAAATAGAAATTATCTCTATTTCTTTTATATCTTAAATTTTCTAATGGATTTGGATTTTAACCCGATTTGGTAAGCACGCAGTGTAACCTAAATTAGAGAAAAAATGGGATCTGTGTTGGTAGCGGAGGGCTTATACTGAATTGGAGAAAACAATAGGGATATATGTATAGACTTGTTGATTTTTATGGGGCCAATACGACCGGATTCAGTTTTAAAAAAATGGGTAAAATGGTCATTTTATTACTTAGTGTGAGAGAACAATGCAAGTAAGTCTAGAATAGTTGAGGAATAAAAAAGGGACATAGAAATGGCCTTTAGGTTGTCATATGAGTGAGAAAAAGTGGGCCTTACCCTTTGAGCTACATGTGTCACAAAAACTCAATTGGCTAAGGAACCACTATGCGATAGTTATATCATCCATATTATATCATCCATATGGCAATTACAAAGACTAGTGGGGTGGTATCGAGTCCCACATGATGATTCTATTTGAACCCGATTAGAGAGTCAGAATTATGTTTTAATCGACCTACCGAGTTTTTAAAAATGTAAAATTCAATTAGAATCACACTTAATAGGTTTTGATCATCTTGTACACTAAAATTAGAGTTGAAAAAGGAGCCAAACACCCCATATTAACACTTATAAATAGCCTACACCTCTCCATAATTAAGGACATTTAAAATATTTAGAAGATAAAAAGATACTTAAAATTTTTTGAAGAAAGTGTTTTCTTGAGGGTTTTAGCTAGTTCTTGAGAAGTATCAATATTCTAAATTCATTGATTTAGAGTATTGTGAAAGTTTAGAGTTATTTGGAGTGAGTTTGTCTTTTTCATGGAATGAGATTTTCCATAGTATCGGTGTTCTTTCAAGGCACAATCATTCGTTCACTTCAGGCATTATAATTGATAAGTTCTAAGGGCTAGAATATGCATCAGTCATCGTAAAAATCATGTTTTTATTATTCTTATATAGTTAGTTATATTAAAGATCATGTTTTCCACAAAATACCATTACATGTTTTGATTGTTCATTATAAACTTGTTTTTGATCTTGCCCTACATGATTTTGCATAGTAATTGTTGTTAAAACTATACCTTT
This sequence comes from Hura crepitans, assembly GCA_948208565.1. NCBI lineage: Eukaryota > Viridiplantae > Streptophyta > Magnoliopsida > Malpighiales > Euphorbiaceae > Hura > Hura crepitans. The sequence goes on along the minus strand of CANXYI010297205.1, from coordinate 9,088 downwards.
GAGTTGTTATCATGTTTTCTATATCCTATATGTATAATGGTGCAATTACATAAGGATTATGAAGCATATAGAGGTAAGTATATTGATGAATATTCAATGCTATGTATAATTATAAATTTCTTATGTAGTTTTATTATGTTTTTTATATAATCATATTTTTTTATTGCAATTATATTGTTTATATGCATGATGTGAATCTTAAATCTTAGAAACATTGTATTAAATTAGAAAATCATGGTTTTACTATATAATGAATAGAGTATACATTAATTACTTAGTGTATGATAATTAAGTGTCAACTATGAATCTAGTTCATTGATGATCGATGACTTGGTCCCTATCTCAAGTTAAAACATTTATGCCAAGCTTCTTAATTCTAAGTCTATACTGAGTGGTGACTCCTAACTCTTTACTACGAGCTTGTCCTACTCATTACTGCACTACCATTGTCAACAAGTATTTTTTTACCATAAAATTTCCAATGTATCCCTACATAACCAAGGCATCTTTATGTTAGACTTTTAAGTTATGGGCATCCTCCGCCATTATGATAACTAGGGGTAAGTTTTCGAATTTGGGTGAAAAATATAGCCTTTACATGTTTCTTTGTTTCTTTTTGATGAGTAATATCTATAAGATAATCCTCCTACAATCATGTTGATTACACTTAATCCTCTTACAATCATGTTAATTACACCTACTTTTGAAATAGTCCCTTTACATCTTCAGGCTTTCTCTTTTTGTCCTTTGAATCCGTTTGGCTTGATTCATTGTAAAACAATTCTGATTTCTCATTTGTTATTACCTCTATGAATCTTTTTAAGATTCTATTATTGATCAAGCACTAAATCTCCTTTTTTAATGCCTTGCACTCATCTGTAATATGATCTACCTCTTTATAAAATTCACAATATTTATTTTTGTCCCTTTTTATGAATGTTTGCTGATCCATTTTCTTGGTCCAATTTACTCTACCATGATTTTCTTCAATTTATATTAAAATTTTAAATAGATTGCATTAAGAGGAGTATAATTAACTTTCTTTGCATCCTTCAATTTTCTTCTATCTCTGTTTGTCCTTTGTACCAAACTCTTTCTAGGGGAGAACTTTTTATCAGTGGTTGCACAAGGAGAAATTCTTCTAGATTGATAATTAGATCGGGAGAAAATCCATCCTCGCTTGATGTAAAGCTTATTAAGTGCTATAAAAAATTTATCTCTATCTATGAGCTCTCCAAAATCTACTAGCCGATCAGTCATTAAAGAATTGTACAACTAAGTGTTTGGAATATTTAATCATAGTAATTGTTGCATTTTTCTATGAAAATTCTAAATATCTAATACTATTTCTTGGAATCTTCTTATGAAATCATTAAGACTTTATCCTCTCCTAAATAATTCCCTATAAATCAGTTCAATTTTTTCTAGTATGTATTTATATAACGAATTTGGTTTTAAACAATTCAAATAGTTATTTGAAAGTGGTAATTGATTTTAGAGGTAAATTATAGAACTAATAAAGAGTGTTATCCATTAATGTTGATGGAAAGGCTTTATAGCTGAAGGCATCTTTAAAAGTCTGAATGTGAATAAGAGTTTGATATTTAAACAAGTGCTTCCTAGGGTCTATTATACTTCTTATTTTGATTTCTCAAAAATGTCAAGGGAAAAAGACTTCTTGGATTTGTTGAACGAATGGTGAATCAGTGTTGCCCTCATAATCAAGTTTCTTCGGATGCCCTAATTTGAATTTTCTCATGGCCTTTATAAATAAGTCATTGAAAGCTTCTTTACCTGAAGGGAAGTTAGCTTTTTTACTTTGAAATTTATCTTTTTTTACTATTTTAGACTTTTGGGTTTCAGAATGGCTATTCTTTGAAGAGGAGGAATAATGAGAATCAGACTTTAGTCTTTTCTTGCCTTCTCTTCTCTTTTTGATCCTTCGATTTTTAGTTAGTTGGTATCCATGTCTAGTTTGTTATCTTCTTTTTGTGGTTTAAGCTTTCATGGAAGTTTCAATTTAATGTCTTCTCAAATTCCCTAAAACAATTGTTATAAGGCCTTTAAGGTAATTGAGGAGCCTATTAGTGGTGCATTTCTCACTGAAACATCTCTGAATAAATTTATCCCACATGTGATCGTAGTATGACTTTGAGCATTTTCTTGTGAATAAAATTGCCTTGGCGTTTCTCCCATTAGGACTCTCAAAGAAATCACTAATAAGTCTCGATCTAGCAGAAGTAGTTGAAATGATTTGTGTTCTTGCAAGAAAAAAAACTACCCTGGGTTTGACATAAGAAACAGACTCCGATGGTAAAGTATATAGAGGTAAGTATATTGATGAACATTCAATGCTATGTATTATTATAAATTTCTTATGCAATTTTATTCTTTTATTGCAATCACATGTTTTTTTATATAATCATATTGTTTTTTTTATTGCAATTATATTGTTTATGTTCATGATGTGAATCTTAAATCTTAGAAATATTGCATTGAATTAGAAATTCATGGTTTTACTATATAATGAGGAGAGCACACACTAATTACTTGGTGTATGATAATTAAGTGTTAACCATGAATCCAGTTCTTTGATGAACGATGACTTGGTGCTGATCTCAGGTTAAAATATTTATGCCAAGCTTTTTAATTCTAAGTTTGTATTGAGTTAAGACTCCTAACTTTTATTAAAGCTTGTCTTACTCATTACTACACTACCGTTGGCAATAAGTATTTTTTTACCATAAAATTTCTAATGTACCTCTGCACAACTTAGGCATCTTTATGTCGGACTTTTAAGTTATGGGTATCCTCCACCATTATGATAACTAGGGTTAAGTTTTCAAATTTTGGTGAAAAATATAGCCTCTACATATTTCTTTATTTCTTTTTGATGAGTAATCTCCATAAGATAATCCTTATACAATCATGTTGATTACATGTGCTTTTAACATAATGCCTTTACATTTTTAGGCTTTCTACTTTTGTCCTTTGAATTCGATCTGCTTGATTCGTTAGAAAACAATTCTGGCTTCTCATATTTCATCACTTTTATGAATCTTTTTAAGATTCCATTATTGATCAAGCACTAAATCTCTTCTTTCAATGTCTTGCACTCATCTGTAATATAATCCTTCTTTGCACTAAATCTCTTCTTTCAATGTCTTGCACTCATCTGTAATATAATCCTTCTTTTTATAAAATTCACAATATTTACTTTTGTCCCTCTTTATGAATGTTTGTTGATCCATTTTCTTAAGCCAATTTACTCTACCATGATTTTCTTTAATCTATATTAGAATTTTATATGGATTGCATTAAGATGAGTATAATTGACTTTCTTAGCATTTTTCAATTTTCTTCTATCTTTATTTCTCTTTTGCACCGAACTCTTTCTAGGGGAGAACTTCCTATCAGTGGTTGCATAAGGAAAAATTCTTCTAGATTGATAACTATATTGGGAGGAAATCTATCCTCGCTTGATGTAAAGCTTATTAAGTGTTATAAAAAATTTACCCCTATCCATGAGCTCTCTAAAATCTACTAGCTAACCAATCATTAAAAAATTGTACAGTTAAGTGTTTGGAACATTTAATCATAGTATTTATTGCATTTTTCTATGGAAATTCTAAATATCTAATACTATTTCCTAGAATCTTCTTATGAAATCATTGAGACTTTTATCCTCCCCTGGATAATTCCTTATAAATCAATTCAGTTTTTGTTACTATGTATTTATATAACGAATCTAGTTTTAAACAATTCAAATAGTTATTTGAAATTTTAGAGGTCAGTCATAAAACTAATAAAGAGTGTTATCTGTTAATGTTGATGGAAAGGCTTTATAGCTGAGGGCATCATTAAAAGTTTGAATGTGAATAAGAGTTTGATATTTAAACAAGTGCTTCCTGGGGTCTATTATACTACTTATTTTGATTTCTCAAAAATGTCAAGGGAAAGAGACTTCTTGGATTTGCTGAATGAATGGTAAATTAGTGTTGCCTACATAATCAAGTTTCTTCGGATGCCCTAATTTGAATTTTCTCATGGTTTTTACAAATAAGTCATTGAAAGCTTCTTTAGCTTAAAGGAATTTAGCTTCTTTACTTTGAACTTTATCTTTTTTCGCCTTCTTTTCTCTTTTTGATCCTCCAGTTTTTAGTTAGCTTTTCTATTTTTTGAGTTAGTATCCATGTCTAGTTTGTTATCTTCTTTTTATGGTTTAAGCTTTCTTAAAAATTTCGATTTAATATCCTTTCGAAATCCCTAAAACAATTGTTTTAAGGCCTTTAAGATAATTGGGGAGCTTATTAGTGGTAGATTTCTCACTAAAACATCTTTGAATAAATTTATTCCGGATGTGATCGCAGTATGACTTTGAGCATTTTCTTATGAATAAAATTGCCTTGACGCTTCTCCCATTAGGACTTTCAAAAAAATCACCAATAAGTCTCGATCTAGCAGAAGTAGCCAAAATGATTTGTGTTCTTGCAAGAAAAAAACTACCTAGCGTTTGACCTAGGAAACAAAATCTGAAGGTAAAGTATATAGAGGTAAGTATATTGATGAACATTCAATCTATGTATTATTATAAATTTCTTATGTAATTTTATTATTTTATTACAATAACATGTTTTTTTATAATCATATTATTTTTTTATTGCAATTATATTGTTTATATGCGTGATATGAATCTTAAATCTTAGAAATATTGTATTGAATTAGAAAATCATGGTTTTATTATATAATAAGAAGAGCACACACTAATTACTTGGTGTATGGTAATTAAGTGTTAACCATGAATCCAGTTCTTTGATGATCAATGACTTGGTACCTATCTCAAGTTAAAAAATTTATGCCAAGCTTCTTAATTCTAAGTCTGTACTGAGTGGTGACTCCTGACTCTTTATTACAAGCTTGTCATACTCACTACTGCATTGCCATTGTCAACAAGTATTTTTTTACCATAAAATTTCCAATGTACCCCTGCACAATCAAGGCATCTTTATGTCAGACTTTTAAGTAATAGGCATTCTCCGCATTATGATAACTAAGGGTAAGTTTTTAAATTTAGGTTAAAAATATAGCCTTTACATGTTTCTTTGTTTCTTTTTGATGATCAATCTCCATAAGATAATCCTTATACAATCATGTTGATTACACCTGCTTTTGACATAGTGCCTTTATATCTTTAGGCTTTCTTCTTTTGACCTTTGAATTCGATTGGCTTGATTCGTTGGAAAACAATTCTGACTTTTCATCTTTCATCACCTCTATGAATCTTTTTAAGATTCCATTATTGATCAAACACTAAATCTCCTTTTTCAATGCCTTGCACTCATTTGTAATATGATCTGCCTCCTTATAAAATTCACAATATTTTCTTTTATCCCTCTTAATGAATGTTTGTTGATCTATTTTCTTAGGCCAATTTACTCTACCATGATTTTCTTCAATTTATATTAGAATTTTATATGGATTGCATTAATCGGAGTATAATTGACTTTCTTTTTGTCTTTCAATTTTCTTTTATCATTGTTTCTCCTTTGCACCGAACTCTTTCTAGCAGAGAACTTCTTATCAGTGGTTACACAAGGAGAAATTCTTCTAGATTGATAATTAGATCCAGAGGATATCCATCCTCGTTTGATGTAAAGCTTATTAAGAGCTATAAAAAATTTATCCCTATCCAAGAGCTCTTTAAAATCTACTAGCTAATCAATCATTAAAGAATTGTACAGCTAAGTGTTTGGAACATTTAATCATAGTAATTATTGCATTTTGCTATTGAAATTCTAAATATCTAATACTATTTCTTGGAATCTTCTTATGAAATCGATCAGACTTTTTATCCTCCCCTAGATAATTCCCTATAAATCAGTTCAATTTTTTCTACTACGCATTTATATAACGAATCTAGTTTTAAACAATTCAAATAGTTATTTGAAGGTGGTAGTTGATTTTAGAGGTAAATCATATAACCAATAAAGAGTGTTATTCGTTAATGTTGATGGAAAAGCTTTATAACTGAGGGCATCATTAAAAATCTGAATGTGAATAAGAGTTTGATATTTAAACAAGTGCTTCCTGGGGTCCATTATACTTCTTATTTTGATTTCTCAAAAATGTCGAGGGAAAGAGACTTCTTGGATTTGCTGAACGAATGGTGAATCAGTGTTGCCTTCATAATCAAGTTTCTTTGGATGCCCTAATTTAAATTTTCTCATGGCCTTTACAAATAAGTCAATGAAAGCTTTTTTAGCTTTAGGGAATTTAGCTTATTTACTTTGAACTTTATCTTTTTTTACTATCTTAGACTTCCCAGCTCCGGAATGGCTGCTCTTTGAGGAAGAGGAATAATGAGAATCATACTTTAGTCTTTTTTTGCCTTCTCTTATCTTTTTGATCTTCCGATTTTTAGTCAGCTTTTCTATTTTTTGCATTGGTATCCATGTTTAGTTTGTTATCTTCCTTTTGTGGTTTAAGCTTTCTTAGAAGTTTCGATTTAATATCCTCTCGAAATCCCTAAAACAACTGTTGTAAGGCCTTTAAGGTAATTGGGGAGCCTATTAGTGGTGGATTTCTCACTAAAACGTATCTGAATAAATTTATTCTAGATATGATCACAATATGACTTTTAGCATTTTCTTGTGAATAAAATTGCCTTGATGCTTCTCCCATTAGGACTTTCAAAGAAATCACCAATAAGTCTCGATCTAGCAAAAGTAGCCGAAATGATTTGTGTTCTTGCAAGAAAAAAAATTACCTTGGATTTGACCTGGAAAATAGACTCCGATAGTAAAGTTAATTTTGAATATGGATTTTGACTAAATAACAATAATGCTAAAAGCACTCAAGTAAATGTTAAAAATGAATGACATATATTGATAGTTTGGATAGGTGAAAAATCTTTAATTGAAGGATGATCGTCCATTTGGACAGTGGAGATCTAATGAATTCTCCAAAATTAGGTCTTATTATTGATAAGGGCCTAAGTCAATGAGAGGTTACCTGTTATGTGATTTATTATGTATGTTACAGTGTTTTTTTTTTTATTATTTTTCATTTAAATTGATTAATTTTTACTTTAAAACTATTTTATTCTCTTAAAAATATATTGAATTGATATTATAATTGTTATTGACATATTATGTGTTTTATAAAAATACTGTCACTTGTGGTGCATGTACATAATTTATTAATTAATTTAATAAAAGCATATAATTATTTGATTCGGACAACTTCACATGACCATTTAAATTATATTCCCTTTAATTAAATAATATTGTACATCTTCTATTTCATTTTAAATTTTTATTTATTTTTTCGCTTTTAATTTGAAATTTAAAAAGTAATTGCTATATATTTTTTTTATGTTACCCTTATTTTTCACTAAAATTTAGGTAATTAATATAGTAAAAAAATATATTTAAAAATTGAAAAAAAGAGTTTTAAAAAATTAAAATAAAAATTTTATTTTTGTTTTCTTAATTAATGTACAATAGGCTGAAAGCCTGAGATAGACATTTAAAATAGTAATAGTAATAGTAATAGTAAATGACTTGATAAAGTATTTTTATATTTGACTGAGACAAGCATAACAATAAGAGACGGGTATCATTATTATTATTTAATTGCAATACTACTACCAACTAACTGTATCCTCAAAGTCATTCAAATTTTCACGTTTCTCTATATTAAATTTTTATATTTAAAATTTTATATATTAAAATTTAATAACTTTTAATTTTAATTATTTTAAATCTGTATTTATCAAAATTGATAGATTTTTTTTAAAATTTTAATTACATTAAGTAATTAAAATTTATGTGTTAAAAAATTATTATTATCATTTTAATTTTCGGTAAAGCACAATCATCAGACATCCTTTTTAAAATATGATTCTAGTCAAATTTCACAGTTTTAAAAAAATATAAATCATTGATATGTTATATAATTTTTTAACTTAATTTATCTGATATAATACATAAATAAATTTAATAAAACAGATCAAATAAAAACTTAAAATGATTAAAATTAAAAATAAAAAAATTTGATATATAAAAATTTTAATACAAGAACTTAATATAGAAATACGTAAAAATTTGGGGATCTAACAATATGTTTTACCATTGCAATACTACTATCAACTAACTTTAATGCAAGAAATTAAGTGTTGAGCTTTTATTTTCAATCTTTAAAAATAGTCGTTTTTCAAGAAAAAAAAAACAATAGAAATTCGAACAGTGAAAATTTGAAATATGCACTAAAAATTAAATCTTTAGAATTAAAAAAGATTTTTGTAAATTAGATTGCGGACAAGTGTTCATTATCCATAAAAAAAACTACCCAATGAGGTGAACGTACAATTGTTGCAGTGGTAATGGAGTTTGATGGAAAGCATTTATTTGGATATGATGTATGATAGCATTGGTAATTAAAGTTAATGTCAAATTTTCAAATAGAATAGAGTAGGGAGAGGATGGGTTAGATTAATACATGGCATTTTACCATTGAATTCATTCATAAATTAGGTTAAAAATAATGAAGCTGAATTATTAGACAGAGGCAGGACACTCATCAATTCGAGAATCTGCGTGATTTTGTGGTTTCAAGTCACCATCTGTCCCGTTTTAATAGACGAAAGAGACTTTGAGCACTGATTTAATTAGCTCAAGTAGCTATTTTGTTCAACTTATTCTAATTTATTTTTGGTCAATCGAATTAGATGAAACGCCACATCCAATTATTATATAATAATGCCAAAATGATTTTTGTTTTTAATATATTCATAATTAAATTAGTTTTAGTCACGTATATCAATTATATATCAACATATGAAATTAAATTAGTATATGCATATTAATTATGCCATCGTCTTTCTCCCATATGCATATGCATGTGCGAACAAAAAAATATCATTTTCGTGGGCCAAAAAAACAGTAATTATCTCAACTAATTGATGTAAATTATGGTGATTCATTTGTTGTCAATGAATTGTATGAATGTTCAAACCACACTATTAATACAGGCACTCATTATCTCAATTATTTGATATAACTGATGCTAATTCATTGTTGGTCAATGA
>CANXYI010296911.1:0-15399 GCA_948208565.1 Hura crepitans | reverse complement strand
GGTTTATTTTTAATGGATTTTGGTTGTAATTGATTTGTTTCAATTCCATATGTTTTTCTAATAGGTTTTTATTTTCATTTCACTTTGTTTTGACCCTAATTCTATAGAGTTTTGAGATTAAATGAGATGAAACCATGATTTTAAAAAAACATATATGGTTTTATTTGTCAAATAATTTCTTAAATTGATTTACTTGTGTTTTTAAGAATTTAAAAAGGATTTTATAAGTTTAATTGATTTTGGAAAATTAGTAAGATGTTATGGCATATTATTTAAGGGATTATTCCCAAAGTTTTCTTGAATTATGTTATATTTTCTGAATGCAAAAGTGTGATAAAATGATATATATATATATATATACATATATATATATATATATATATATATATATATATATATGCTAAGATATTTGTGAATGCATTATAATAGTTTTAATTAATGCTTATTTTGAAATGATAGATATACATAACTTTGAACCTCTAAATGTTGTATTTAAATGGTGAATTATAGTTTATATGGTGTGCTTATGATGTATATGCATTGAGTTATGAGCTTATGATTATTAATGACCTTTTGCATCCTATGATTCTAAATACAACCAACATATGAGGTAATTGTGACATACCATTGAATATAGTTTAGCTATGAGCAATATATGCCTTAAATGCTACTTGTAAGTGAAAATGAATATGAACTATATAAGTATATGTAAGTACAGTATATGTCCACATGATTTATATGCGTCATGCTTAAATGTATAATTATTCTATAAAATGAGATTAAATGGATAATGTAATGACCCAAAAATACTAAGTTCATGAATAGCACTCTTTGGGCTATAAATAGTGCACCTAAGACCCTCGGGGCTCAAAAAGTACAATTTATGAATAGGGCCTAGTCTTTTTAATGCACAAAAATCTCAAATTTGTGAACAGTACTTCTCGAGTTGTGAATAGTGTTTCTTAAGAAATCAGGTCACACTGAAGTAATTGAGAAGGAGTACTAGTAATAAAACTATCATAGGGGAAATAGTGATAAAAATAAAATTATTTGGAGTAACCACTAAACCAATAAATATTTTCACATTGATATCTAATGAATAATGAACTTAGTTTAAGTTAAGTGGTAAAATGTTCTGGATGTGCTTAAAATGGCCCAAATATAGCATGACCTAAAGGTAAAAAATTCAAATTTCTCCAATCGTGTTGACATCAAAATTTTTTTGACATCAATAAGTATTTTATTTAAATTTATTGAAAATGCAATTAATTAATTAACTAAGTTCCTATTTGTTTTTTAACACAAGATTTTAAGGGTTTCTAAATTGGGAAATTCTTGAATTTTTGTTGCCCAGAGGGAAATTTTTAGAGGCTTTAAAAATTAAAATCACAGTTTTAATGCTTAAAACATAAATAGGATTAATCATAGCCATCTAAGTTCTTAATATAAAAAGTGGGCCTATGTAGAATTATTGCATAAGATTACATAACTCATCTCTCCCTTCCTCTATAAATGGAACACAACCTCCCTTTCTCTCCCCTCTCTCATTTTTCTTCATTTTTCCACTAAATCTCAAGTGAGTTTTTTTTATATAAGTACTTAAATTGATATTCTTTGTATCCAGTGCTCCAATTTAGTGTAATTTTGCCAGAAAGAGTTGATTTTGAGGGAAAAAAAGCTTTAAGGGGTTAGGGCTTTTGAACCTTTAGAATTGGGTAAGCATGTTTTTAAAGTTTTAATATTTTTCTAGGTAATTAAGGATGCTCAGTTTAGTGATACATGCATTTATTTTTGAATTTCGTGAAGTATAAATTTTTTTATGAATTTTTCTAATAAATTTAGTATTATAGAATTTAGAAAAAGTAGAGGAACAAGACAAGGGAAAAGAGAAGTCATGAGGTGCTATTTGGGGCACAAAATAATTGCATTGTAAATGTATTTAATAAAATATATATGTGTATATACTTGTTATACATTTTCAAAAATTATGTATATTATGTTACTTTGTTAGTTTTAGTGTTAGAATAACCTTAAAAGGGTAAGTATGGCACATTAGGGTTGAAGAGGTGCTGAATTAATGGAATGAGTGAAAAATGGTTTAAAAATAAATTAAATAATTAAAATGGTGTCTTAGTTGAATGGTGTATATGAAAAGGGTAAAATGGTAATTTTGGTAATTAGGTTTAATGTGGACATAATTAAAATGTATTAAACTTGGATGACATGGTACATCGTGAATTAGAAATAAGAAAGGATAAATGTTTATAATGTTGAAGATATTAAGAATGTAATATATGTGCTATGTGTTGGCATGCACAATGCACAGCGTGCATTTTTCAATATTGTAAATTGCGGTGCATGTTGATAAAACAGTAATATGACAAATAAACTTGTTTCATATGTTGAAAGATGTGAAATAATTGCTTGGATGTAATGAGTAAAGATGATAAATGTAATAATGTGGTAATATGAAATTGTAATTACATAATGTACCATGAAATGGTAAGTCATTAGTCAATGAGTATACCTAAACTAAATGAATGTGTGAATGAATTGCTACGTGAGGAAATGTGCATAAGGCATGTAACCCGCATATAATTAAAATAAAGATAGCGATAGCCCATATGTGTTAGACAACCTACTAGATTGGTTAACTAGTCAATTAGGGATGTAGCAGCTACTAGGAGACTTAAATGTCATGTTTCATGTGAGTGTTTCCATTATGAGGTCCATGAGGGCCACTGTACACATGCATGTTGTATATGATATGATATGATATTTCCTTATGGGTGTAGCCATCGAGAGGTCCAATAGAACCACTATATATATTCTTATGTGGCTATAGCTGCCTAGAGGTTTTTTAGGACCACTACATAATTATAGTGATATGTCATGTTGGTGTAACACCCATGAGTTCTAGTAAGGCTGCTGCACACTCTCATGCCAATGCAATAGCCATGAGGTCCAAAATGTGGGCCATTGCACATTGTGATCTAAATATCCAATATTAGGATTGGTGTCTGTCACATATAGGTTGGTAAATAGTAAAGAATAATGTGTAAAATAATGAATAATAAGTTGATAATTAATTATAAAGACAAGTATGATAAATGGAACTAAATAATATAACATGATTAACTACAAAATCAAATGGGCACGATGTTACGTATACATACTTTATGTCATCTATTTGTGTAACATTGCATGCTAAATATAATTGTGTGTGTGAGTTTAAACATATTTTATTGAATACAACACTAAGCTTTATGCTTAGTTTATCGTGTTTTTGATGTGTAAGTTGTAGATAAGTAGCTTTAACTCAACCTCAAAGTAATGGTGCAATAGTGCTAACTTTAATCTTTTTTGACATACTTTTGCATTGTATAGTATGATATATATGATAATAGAGGGCACTCATATTTATGTAGGTTGAATGAATTAGTTTAGTCATATATATATATTTTGCTTAAATTTAGCTTAGACATGTAAATTAAATAACAAATGTTGTATCCAATAATACGCATGTATGTGAACTCGACTATATGCTGATGGTATAATTGTTATGACTACTATAACAACTTGATTATAAAAGTATTGGCTAAGATGGATTTTAAAAACCAGATAGTCCAGGATAATGGATTTTGAGGAACTTACTTCTCTATTTCCTCTTAAGTTCCCTTTAAATTAATGCTAATTGATTAATAATTCATAATTCTATCTATACTAAACCTCAAAGAACTAGAATTTGCACTTAATTGGATAATACTAAGCTGAATTTTTACATATCCAATTGAAAATCTGAGTCCTTTACTTGCTACTATGAACATGTCCTTCATTCTTAAATTTTCCTCTTTCTAATTCCTCTTATTCTTTCTCATCAATTAATTACAAAGAGAACTAAAAGCTTTTTAGGTCAATTTCATGGTTTTTACTTATTTTGCGCCCGCCTCTCTCTTAAATTTTCTTTTTTTTATTTGCTATCATAACTTGAATGAAATTTTTATTGGCAATAAGTGGTTCCTTAATGACATTTGCTTAAGTCCCTCTCTTTTTTTATTTTATTTTTAATTAAACACTTAAATTTTGGGCCTTTACTTATGTAGTTAATTATAAATTCTTCACTTCACTATTTAACTTAAATAAATAAGCTCTTAATTGCATACATTTTTCCATTTATAATTATCACCACCATAATTAATTAATTACCCATTCATTGAATTTTACTTAATTATGAAAGAATAACTCATTATTGTTTACTTAGATGTTACAGATCTTCTATGTTATAACTACCCTTTGTAACTTTTTTATGGATCTTATAACAGCACTCCTTCCCATAGACTATTATAAAGACTATAAAAGTATATGGTAGCAAAATTTCTTAGATTATTTATAAAGGCCTAAAACTCATGTAAGGAAACTTTGGATTTATTTATATTCCCTTTGTAATAAATTATAAAGGAGTATTTATAGATTTAAGAATTGATGCCTTTAGTATTATTTGCTTGCTCAAAAATGAAATAACTAAAAGCATAAAGAAAATAAAGGGATAGCTAATGCCTCTAGTTTTATTACCTAGCTAGTGTAGAATTATGTAAATAAGATAAGGTAGATAACAATCTTAGGATCTCAAAGCACATAGCAAAAATTGCCTCTAAACTAAGACAGTTAATAGGATAAATGCTAACAACAATGCAAATAAAAAAAATGAATGCTTACACATAGCAAAATGCATGCCAACACTAGGATATGTAGTAAAATGACTGCTAATATGTCTTTTTCAAAGACTAAGTAATTCAACTTTACAACTTTAAAGGTTTCATGTACAAATAGTTTCTAGTTTTTTTTAGTTAATTTTTAAACTTCTCCCAAACATTTATCTAAAACAATTGTCTCTAAGAGTAACTCATATGTATCAGAAGGTAAAATTAAATAAGGTAAATTTTCATTTTCTTCTTTTACCTTCATTAAGACTTGAGTGTTTTCATCATCTTAATGCTAAGGATTTTTATTAAATGTTTTCTTGCTATGCTACTTAGGTATTTTGAAATATCTTTATAAAATGGGTGGCATTGTTAGAAAAGTCCAATAAAAGCTTTTATACTTGCTTTCTATCATCTAATTCATTAAGGAATTAAGTGATTTTTTTGAGATATGACTTTGTAACCATATTTTGGTTTTAGCAATCTCAATCACTCAAAATTTCACTTTTTTTCTTCAAATTGTTTTATTTTTCTTTTTAATAGAACTATAATTTTCTTTCGAAAGATATTGGTCACCTGATCAAGGTGACTCATGTTCTTCTTCATTGTTACTGAAGACTAATACATAATCCATATAAACCACACAAGATTTTTTCAATGCCTTAAAAGTATTAGCCATTTTGTATTGAAATATGCCTAGGGCATTTTTTAATCTTGATGCCATTACCAACCATTCATATATTCCTTGATAATCCTTAAATATTATCAAGGGTGTTAGACTTTCCTTTATTATCTACCAATAACCACTTTTCAAGTTAAATTTAGAGAAAAAGTGAAAGGTTATTTAAGAGTTACCTTATATATAACATATTCCATAGTAGAATTTTATGGCCAACATCTTTTGTTGATTCATTTACTTGACATTTATAACCATTTATGCTTTTTGTTGCACCTATTTTGCATGGTTAATCACCATAAAGGCTAGACTAAAATGTAGTCTTATATTATATATAATTAAACCTTTATCGACCAATCAAGTATTTGCTTATCAAATTCCTTAATCATCTCATTAGTACATGTTATATTCCTAACTCTGATGATTTTACTATAAATTTTTTATTTTCATTTGGCTATTATACCATTTAGAATAGATAATTTATAATACATCATGATAAGTTAACTAAGAACTTACCCAATTTTTTACCTAATAGCTAGAGACTTCTTGTAGTTGGCCTTTTTCTATCAGACTATGCATTTTAAAAGATAATTTTTCATAGTTTAGTTTAAGTAAAAAATATTGATATATATTTTAATAGGTTAACACTCTAACAACTAAAATAGACTAGATGCATTCTAAGTAGTTTAATTAGTTAAGTTATGTGTAATAAAGAGGTTTATTTAAGTAATAAGAGGTTAATTATTTTAATGAAAGATATAATAACTAATATATGAATGGAATTTATATGAATGAGAAGTAAATATAAGTCAGATAAAAGATGATTAAAGATATAATTGCAAAGGAATAAGTATAAGAGGGATCAGAAGCCTAGTAAAGGATAAAAGTTGATTTAAGTAATTAAAGACTAAAATCTTCTTTTTTTTGTTATGTTTTATAGCTATAGAAAAAAATAAAAGAAAAAGAAAGATATGAAAGATAGGATAAAATTAGAGGAGAAATAATTAATAATAGAAATAGAAATTTCCCTTCTTTTTTTACTAATGATTTGCTAAAATTCTTAAGATTAAAAAGCAATTGATGAGAAGAAGAGAAAGGACAGTAGAGTTGCTATTAGGTAACGAAGGAAAATTTTGGTTTAAATAGGTTAGTGATTTATCAAAATTGAGTAATTAAGCCTAGTTATGATTTCTTAAGCATCATTATGACTAATTAAAGTTAAAATGATAGATTAGAGAATGTTAATTAAAGAGAATTGAGGGAAAGAGTGAGAAGCTATAATGCCTATGTTTTCGAGGCTCTATGAATAGTGCCACTAAGTCTGGGAAGTGTGCCCGATGTGCGGGATCACTTACAAATAAATCAAGGCTATGACACTAGTCATGAAACTTTGAGGGGCTTTAATCTGATGAAAAGAACAAAATTTAAAAATTTAGTAAAACCAATAATTCATTTCGAATTGTACGCTATCCCTCGATACAGTAAAATTTTTACGGGCTAGGAATGACCCAGGATGTGCTCGAATAGACTCAAAAATAGTGGATTTTGAAGCTTAAAAATTTGACTGAGTCCATTAGCAAAAGAATATTTGAATTCTGAGGCTGTTTGCAAATTCTCATAATTTTTTTAAGTTAGCACACAAATCGAGATAGTCTAAAAATTGCCCTGTTGATGGAATTTGGCCATAAAAATTTATAAGGAGGTAGAGGGGGTTAATATAGGAATTTAAAAATAATCGGTGTAAATTTTTGACGTCTATGTGAATTTTGGTGAATTTTTAAAGTTTTTCAAAAAATTAAATAATTTTAGGATGGATCGGGTGGCTATAGATCCTATCCATACACTTTGTAGCTGGCTTGAGGCTTTGACAAGTGGCAAGGAATTTTGACAAATGGATTTCTCTGCTAAATAAAAAGGCAAAATTCCTCTCCTTTTTCTGCTAGCAATTAGCACCACAGTAGCTTTAAGAGAGACTTTCAACTTCTTCCTCTAGCCAAACTTGTACAGTTTAGATTTCTAAATTCAAGTTAGGATGTTAGTGACATTATAGTAAAAGAATAATGGCAAAAAAAGGTCTCAGCAATGAGATAAAATTCACCAAAGTTTTTTAAATAGAAGCAGTCCAGTAGGGGTAGCAAAGGTGAGTTCTTTGCTTCTCCTTTGGTTTTTTATGAGTTTTCATGGCTAGAAATCATTCCTTGGGGTGCCTAACAATTGTTGGGGTGTGTGTGACTTTGCTTTAAGGTGAATTGGAGCAAGAAAAGGTTTATAAAGCAAGGGAAAAGGCAATGTAAGGGCTAAAAAGGAAGAGGGGCAATCTTAACATGGTGGAAATGGCATCTTCAAGTGAAGAAGTAATTGAATTCTATCATTCACTTCATGCCATTAAAATTTTAGTAGCTTCTTCCTTGAGTAGAGATGGTAAAAGTCTATGAATAACCTTGGTTAAGTGTTTTCTTTGAGTGAGTATAGCCCATGGCATTATAAAATAGGAATTGCATGTTGATTAGTGGAAAGAAAGTAATACATGGGTAAATCTTGTTATTGGTTGAAAGGTATATGAGTAACTAAAATGTGCTTATAGTGTTTAAGGCATACATTTGGGGATATAGCATGGAAAGGTAATGGTATTCTTTGGGAATTAATGCAAAAAAACATGATAAGCTTGAATTGTAAGTGCGGTTAAAAGCTTGCCTTGTAATTGTTAGTATGAATGCCTTCCCTAGTGTAACACTAGATAGCGTTTGGGGCTAGAATTTTATGTATTTTAGACCTATAATCCATGGATGCTGATTTAAAGTATGTATATGTGCTTATGAGATTAGTCGTGGCATGTATGGCCTTCATAATGGCATAGCATGTATGGTAGGAAGTATACATATGTGGATATGTGCTAGTATGGCAATGTGTAAGGTGTGTGTGTGATCAATGTGCAAAAAAGCATGTATTAGCATAGACCCTTTAATTGCTAAGAAGTATGAATGCCATGGGAAGGTTGAAATTATGGTATGTAGGCAAGCTTAGTGTAAATAGATAATATGTGATATTGCGCACGTAATAAAAGTATATTGTATTAATATGGAACTTAGATAAAGTATAACTTAAATGGCATGTAACATAAGCAAAGAATGGCATGAGTAAAGACCTAAAATATTGACTTGAAATCAAGTATGTAAATTGACTTGAAAATTGCCTTTTAAAGGCCATGGTTTAATAATTACTTATGCACTTAACTTTTATACCTATAATGGGTAGTATGAGGAATCTTTTGGAATGGCATGAATGCCTAGATTTTGGCCTAGATTATAACCTAAGTTGTGATCGGCTTTAAGCTTATGACTGCATGAAATAACTTTTATAACACCCATATTTTTTAGGCTCTATAAATAGTGCCACTAGGCCTAGGAATGGTGCCCGGGGTGTTAAGTCACTTGCACATAAATCAAGGTAGTGACACTGGTAATGAAAGTTTGAGGGGCTTTAATCTAATGAAAAAGGCATAATTTAAAAATTTAAAAGAACCAATAAGTCATTTCAATAAGCTACCCCTCGATACAATAAAAATTTTATGGGCCAAGATTGACTCGAGATGTGCTAGGATGGACTCAAAAATAGTGGACCCTGAAGCTCAAAAAATTGCATTGAGTCGACTGGTGAAAGAATTTTTTGAAATCAAAGGTAATTTGCAAATTCTCATAATTTTTAAGGTTGGCGTGCTAATTAAAGTCATCTAAAAATTGTCATTTCGATGGAATTTGGCTATGAAAATTTATGAGTAAATATAGGGGATTAAAATATGAATTTTAAAATAAACGGTGTAAATTTTTGAGGTCCATGTGAATTTTAGTGAATTTTTAAATTTTTTTAAGAAATTGAGCTATTTCGAGATGGATCGGGTGGTTATGGACCCCATCTATGCACTTGCCAGCTAGCCTAAGGTCTTAACAAGTGGATATTTCAACTAAATAAAAGGCCAAAATTTTCTTTCTCTTTTTGGGGCAGAATTAATGCCACAGCCAGCTTGGGGGAGACTTTCATCTCTTTCCTCTAGCTAAACCTATAAACATTAGATTTCTAAATTCAAGTTATGATGTTAGTGACATTCCAGAAAAACAATCATGGCAAAAAGGAGCTCTTATCTATGTATTAAAATTCACTAATGTTTTCTAGATAGAAGTAGTCCAACAGGGGTACCAAAGGTGAGTTCTTTGCTTTTCCTTTAGTTTTTCATGAGTTTTCATGGTTAGAAATGGTTTCTTAGGGTGCCTGACATTTTTGGGGATGTATTTAAATATTGTTTGAGGTGGATTGGGGTAAGGAAAGGCTTGAAGAGCAAGGGAGAAAGTCATCGTAGGGCTGGAAATGAAGGTAGGCAGCCTTAGCATAGAGGAAATGGCATCTCAAAAGTGAGTGATGTAAGTGAATTCAGCCATTTCCTTCATGCCCTCCAAATTACAATAGCTTCTCTTTGAGTAGTGATGGTTTGGGTTTATAAATAAATGTGGATAAGTGTTTTCCTTGAATGGTTAAAGCTTTAGGTATGATTTTATGTAAAATTCATGGTGGAAATATGAAAAGAATTAAGGTATATGATGATTTCGTTTATGCCTGAGGGATGCATATATTATTAAAGTGTGCTTTTATTATGTAAGGCATAACTTAATGGCTTGTGTATAGATATATTGGGGTATCTCTTGAGAATTACTAGGAAGATACATAATTGGTATGAATTATGCATGTAGCCGCGGTATGTATGGCTTGTATAATAGTATGAAATGCATAATATAAAGTATGTATGTGTGGATAAATGCTAGTATATTAATTTGCAAGGTTTATATGTGACAAGTAATGTTAAAATATAAGTATTGGCAATAATTCCCCTTAGTTGTTGAAAGGTATACATGGTATGGGAAAGTTAGGCAAGCATTCTATGTAGGCAAATTAGGCGCCTATAGGAGATACAATGTAATATGCATGTAATCTATGATATGAGAGTGATATAAACTTAAGTAATGTGTACTTTAATTGCATGAAATGGTAAAGGTATGTATACAAGTGGAAGTTATTGATTAATGAGTAATTGTACCATAAATGATATGGGAATGCATGGTAAAGGTTCTTAAATAGTTGTACCTAAAAGTTAGATTAATGATAATGGCATAAGAATGTGATAACAAGTGTTCCATGTTGTGTATACTAATGCTTAGTTAGATAAACATAATTAGCTTAATTACTTTAGCATGAAAGCAAGTAATTTGTCTATTTTTAAATGACATGAAATATAGTAAAGGAATGACATGATAAATTATACTAAACTTGGCTTGAAGGAATGTATGAAAATTTGAATATAATATGCCTTTAAAGGGCTATAACTTGAGACTAAATAATTTGCCTAAAATTTATGCCTTGAGGGCAATTATGTAAGATTATGTGTGATGTCTTTTGAGCTTATGTTTTGGCCTTGTAAATAGCCTAGTATATATTAGCTTTGGTATTATAGAATGTATGAATTTGTTGTTGAAAACTGCACTGAAATCAGACCTCATATGGTCCCAGAAATAAACCTTGAAAAGTGGTCGAAAGGACCTATAACTGTCTAATTGACCTACACCTGAACCAAAAATGCCACTGAATAGAAAATGTTAAAGTCACAAAAAAATAATGCTATAATAAATTGAGACATATTAAACCTTGTATATTGGTAATAATAGAACTTAAAATTATTTTAGGGATTTTACCTGGTAGAGCCAAAATATGGCTATATCAAATTGGCTGAAAAATAAACTGTGTAATAAAATTTATAACTATCCGTTATTGTAACTTATATATTATAAAAACATTATTAATCAATAAATAGACTTAAAATGAGCTACTTGGCCTATTAGTTAGACACCTACTAGATGGGTTGATTGATCAACTTAGGGTTTTAGTTGTTACTAGTTGTTTAACGTTTAGGTAATGATGTTCATTGTGCTTGGAGAGGCTTACAGGCTGATCTCTATTATGTCACATAGTTGTTGAGATTCTTTGTGGCTGGAGAGTCCTACGGGCTGATCTCTATTATGTCATATTCTTGATGATGATTAATTGTGGCTTAGGAGCCCTACGGGCTGATCTCCATTCTGTCACATAGATGTTGAGATTTTATTTCTGGCTAGGGAAGCCAACAAGCTAATCTCTATTATGTCACATAGACGGACATTATTAATTTGTGTCTAGAGAGGCTATAGGCTAATCTCTATTATGGAACATATGTTAGTGCAACAGCGCAGGTCAAGAATAGGGACCACTATACTAGTTTATTTTCCCTCTAGATCTAGTGTCTATCAGGGATATCTCTTGAGTTGGGCTAGCTTAAATAATTCAAAAATTAATACACCCATATATGACTGTGAAACATAAGACATAGGCATTCTAGTAATTTTCCACTAGTAATAAATAAAGGCTTAAAATGGCATAGTTTAAGCATTAAATGGCTAATAATGACCAAGTTCATAAATTATATGGTTTGTAATATTTAATTGGATAATCATAGACAAAAACACCTTAGGGGGTAAAATGGTAATTTTTTATGCTAGAGTTACAAATTGAACTTGGAACCTAAGTATGAGATAAAAATAGAGTTTTTATGCATGGATTAATTATTGGACATATTTTTAATGGCTAAATTCACCATTGTGTATTTTTATACTTAATGTACTTATTTCGATGTGCAGGTACCTAGAATAGGGACATCACCTCATAAAGTGTGCAGTGGAGTTTAGAGGCCATATGGAGAAGGTTAATCATGTATTATGAGTAGATTTTTCACTCTATATACTTAGGTAGGGAAATAGGTGCTATGTATATAAGGGGTATAGGGTAATATTTGTATATATCAAACTATGCTATAATTAATCATGAGACGATTTCTCTTTTATATGTGTGCTCTGTGTTAAATGTTTATGAACTTAAGGCTCTTTGTGTTTTTTTTATTGTGCCTTAAGGCTTGTGATTGTTGTGTGATAAAAGACATTGATAGGATGATACCTGGGGGACTAAAAGGGTTCAGGAGATGCGATATATATTATAGAACAATTCATAGGGAGAAATTAATATTGGGATAGTGAGCCGGGCAGTCATTGTGCTATTGAACTTTTAGGAAATACTAGAATGTGCTAAATTCCCTCTATAATAATGTGAGTCAGATAACATAAACCTAAATGGACTATAGGACCAGACAAGATTGGCTTTAAAGTTAGATAGAGTTGTCTAGCGCAGTATAAGTAAAAGTTAAAGAAATAAACATGGGAGAAATTCTAGGATGGGTGACCTAATGGACGTGTGTTGCTTATTGGCTTTCTTCAGGAATCTAGTAGGGGGGTGTCACATTTTATGGCATCAGAGCATAGGTTAATTTCTTAGGCTAAGTACACGAGTGCAAATGTCTAAGTTTTAAATTCCTTTAAATTATTACACTGCCTAAGGCTGAGAAGGAAAAGTCTTCTATAATACAAAAATGATTCCTCAAGTTAGTAAAAGAGGGGCTAAAGAACCAATTGGTTTTGTAACCATAGTTATTTAAGGAGCAAGTTATGTATCAGCACCTAAAACAAGTAATGCTATACAGTAGCTAGAGTCATAAGTGATTGGTTAACAGTAGGTAGATGTAATCCCTTTCTTATTACACTAAAAGTAGTACATAAAAAGACCTTACTAGATTCCTAAAGTATGTTAAGGAGTTTTTTAATGATATATATAATGAATGCAAGAGATTTTTGACAGGACTGAATGTAGGGTTAAGGACATAGATAGCTAACTCTTAGAAATATAGGTTTTTTAGTACTAGTACTAGCTAGATGTAACATGAAGGAAATAATACTAGAATGGGGAGGCCTCTTTTAGAAAAAGAGGCAGTGCATTGTGTGAGAGTACAGTGCAGGGGGAGGATGGTAAGATAAGGAGAGAAGGCCAATTATAGGCATAATCTTAGCTTAAGCCCTAGTATCAGATAAGGTACAAAGGGCAGAGGCAGAAAGCGACCTAGAGGTTGGGACAGGCTTTTACTTGTAAACATCGATTTGCATTCTAGGTTGATAGTACTCCTTATATAGGAGGTAATAGGAATGGACCTCCCATATGGGTCATTTGTCAGAAAAGGCACTAAGGGTAGTGTAAATAAGGCAAGAGAGTAGAATGTCTCTATTATGGTGTTAGAGACCACTACAAAGAGAGTGTCTTTAAGGATAGGTAGAGGGTGCTCAACATAGATACTTAATGTTACACCCCAAAGTAGGGGTCAAAGGTAAACTAAAGGAGAGCAGTCTAGTGCTAGTCAGGGTACTAAAATTAAGGCTTGTACTGTAGCCAAGCAATGTGTAGTGAGAATTAGAGAAGAGGTTATAGCACCAGATGGTATAACTAGTATTGTGTTTATCTAATGCTACAGTCTTAGCTTTGATAGACCCTAATTTAATGCCCTCCTATGTGTGGACTACATAAGCATGGGATAGGCAAATAGAGCCTCAACATATTGCTGTAAACATAAAAGTTAGTAACCCTATGGGGTAGTGTGTGATAGTGGATGGTGAGAAAAACCTTCTGGACAATCTTATCTTTGCTATTAAAGAGATAACAACTCTTTCAGAAGGAGTGAGGCATGTTTGGTCTATGTTATTAATCTGAATGCTTCTAACCTTGATCTACTATGTATCCCAATTGTATATGAGTTTTGATATACTCACTAATGAGCTATCAAGCTTACTACCTTAGAAGTGGCAAGGTTTGATATTAAAATGTATCTTGATATTGCTCAAGTACTTGTTGTTCTTTATAGGACAGTATCTATTGAAATAAAAGAACTAAGAGTACAGCTTCAAGAGTTATGTGATAAAGTTTTTATTAGACCAGTATAACTCCTTAAGAAGTTCTTTTGCTTTCTATTAGAGAAGAAAGATAGGTTGCCTATGTTATGTATTGCATTATAGGCAGCTGAATAGAGTGATTGTGAAGAATAAGTATTCCCTGCTAGGAGGGATGATCTCTTTGATCAATTGAGAAGAGCTAGTATATTTTCCAAAATTGATATGAGATTTGGATAATATTAGCTAAGGATTTAAAGAGCTGATGTTGCTAAAATTGCTTTTAGGACTTGGTGTAGGCATTCTATGTTCTTAGTGATGCCACTAGGGCTCACCAATGCCTTAGCAGCTTTTATGGATCTCAATGGATATAGCTTGTCAACCTTTTCTAAATAAGTTGTAGTGGTGTTCATAGATGATATCCTGGTGTACCTTAGAAACCAGAAAGAGTATGAACATCACTTGAGGTTTGTGTTACAAACACTGAAAGAGAGATAGTTTTATACTAAGCTTAGTAAAGTGTGGGTTCTGACTAAGTAAGGTTTTTTTTCTAGGTTATATAGTTCCAGGAGAGGGAATCAAAGATGAACCCAGTGAGGTAAAAGTAGTACTAGAAATGGAAACCACTTGGAAATGTAACTAGGGTGATGAATTTTTAGGCTTAGTTGATATTACAAAAGACTTCTAAGAGGACTTCCACTATTGCCACTCCTTTGACTCGATGGGTTAGAAAAATGTATGAGATTGGATTAAAATGATAAGTGTTAAGACAATTGTGAGCAATTAAAGAAGATGCTGATAGATATTCCCATCCTAACTCAATTTGAATAGTGTAAAGACTCTATTGTGTATAGTGATGTTTCGCTGAATGGCTTAGACTATGCATTAATACTAGATGGAAAAGTAATGGCTTATGCTTCTAGGCAATTGAAGCCACACGAGAGAAACTATCCTACCTATGATTTTGAGGCTAGTTGCTATTGTGTTTATTTTAAAAATATGAAGGCATTATCAGTACAAAGAGAGATGATGTATATATAAATATATCATAAGAGCCCGAAATATCTCCTTACTTAAGAAGAGTTGAACTTGAGACAGAGAAGTAGGTTAGAGTTGATCAAGGATTTTAAGTGCCTAATTGACTACCAACCAAGGAAAGCCAATGTGATGGCAGATACAATAA
>CANXYI010296899.1:0-12418 GCA_948208565.1 Hura crepitans | reverse complement strand
AACTAGGTGACATAATAGAGATCAGTCCATAGACCTATCTAGCCACTAATGAACTAGCAGTTGCAAAACGCTAAGTTGATTGGTCAACCCATCTAGTGGGTGTCTAACCAATGGGCCAAGTAGCTCAATTTAACTTTATTTATTAGCCAAAATTATTCTTATAATATTTAAGTCTCAAAAATAGATAGTTAAGAATTTTATCTTATACTTTAAATTTTTATTCAGACTAGTATAGCCACTTTTAGCTCTATCTGGTAAAATTCCATCAAGAAATTTTAGTCTATTATGATAAAAAATCAAAGTTTCTTATGTTATGATTTATCATGGCATTTCTATTTTAAAACTTAATACTTTCTAGTCTAGTGACATTTTTGGTTTAGGTAGAGGTCAACTGGATAGTTATAGGTCATTTCGACCACTTTTGAAAGACAATTTTCTAGGATAGTTTTAAGTCCTATTTTAATTCTGTTTTCACTTTTCTTTTTAATATTTTACTAGGCATTAGGCTAATTATAACTAGGTGAAGTCCATGGCCAAAGCATAGGCATTAAAGCCGTTGAAACTAGGCCAACATCTAGGCATAAATGCCAATTCCAACTGAGCAAAATTATAGTTCAAGTCTAGCCTCTCAAGGCATAACTAAGGTTCAATTCAATAATGCACTTTAAGTCATTTTTTTTATGTTTTTATACCAAGCTTAAGCAATAGGTTTTAATTCAAATTTTTCTCAACCATTTCAAGGCACAATTTCAAGAACCTATTGTGATATCACTATGCCATTTACTTAGCTAATCCCATAGCCATTTCATGCCAATAATGGAGGCATTTCAATTCTCTTAACTTGTAATGCCTACAATCTACAGCTCCGTGAATAGTGCCATATGACCCAAGAAGTGCGCTAGGGTTGTCGGGTTACTTACATGTGGATTGAGGCAGTGGTACTAGTCATGAAACTTCAAGGGGCTCTAAAATGAAGAAAAAGGCAAAATAAAAAATTTAGCAAAACCAATAATTCAAATTAAGCAGTAAGGAATTCATCTGCGCATTAAAAAATTTAGGCTAGGACTGACTCCGGATGCACCCGGACAGACCTAAAAATATCGGACCCTAAAGCTAAAAAATTCCATTGAGTCCATCAGTGAATGAATTTTTGAAATCAGAGGCTATTTGTAAATTCTCAAAATTTTTAAGGTTGGCACACAAATCAAAGTAGTTTGAAAATAGTCCTATCGATGGGATCTAGCTATAAAAATTTACAAGCAGCTAGAGGGGATGAAAATAGGAATCTTAAATTAAACAGCATAATTTTCTGAGGTCTGACTAAATTTTTATGAATTTTCAAAGGTTTCCAAAAAACTAAGATGGTTTGGGAATTTTTAAGACCACCTTTGACATGGCAAGGTGGGCCCCACTTCATGCCAAATGGGCATGTATGCTGCTAAGTGGCAATTTGCCATGGACAAGTGAATTTCCACTTGGTTTGAGCAAAAGGCTTTCCTCCCCTTTTTTCCCTCTGTTATCGATGCCACACTTGAGCCAAAAATACCATAACTTCCTCCTTCAACCACCATTTTAGCTGATTTTGGTCCCTAAAAATTCCATTATGTGTCAGGCACTATGAGGAATAAGATGTAGGCCAAAAAGCAGTAGATAATTATAAGATAAAATTTAAGAAAGGAGATAGATTTAAAACTGTCTAGAATAGGGAGTGTGAGGTGAGTTTTTGAGCAATTCCTCCCTTTCCCTCTTTCTTTTTGGCTATTAATTTGTCCTAGGTGGTACTTAAGACCTGTGTGTTATTGTGGTTAAGGAATTGATGGAGCTCATGAAGATAGGGAAGAAGTACTGTGGTAGGCTATCTAGTTTGGCCCCTTAGGGAGTTTTAAGCTTTTCTTCTAAGGTATGTGGAGTTTAGCCTTTTTTTCATGATTTTTGGTGCCTAGACTAGAACACATTTACTTTGGATGGCTGGAAAATCACGTTTGAGGGTGACTTCTCCATTGAAAATAATGGTTCCTAAAGTTTTTGGTGGAATCCAGATTGTGGTTGTAAGTAGTTGTGTAGTTGCTTTCATTTGCTTACTGGATTTTTAGTTGTCCATGGTTGTTTGATTGAGAATCTTGCTATCTATGGGGAATTTAAATACTGCTTGGCATGTTAGGTGTCGAATTAAGTGAAATTGAGCAAAGAAATTTCTATGGAATGTGTATTTTTTTTGTGTATTCGTGAGTTATTTTGAGCAAGTTTGACTAAATATTGTATGTGCCTTAGTTAAATTGGATTAACTTGAGGTGTGTATGTGTATAATTAGGTTTATGGCATGGAAAAATAAGTGATTATGTGTAAAGAATGGAAATTTGGTTCATTTCATTTAAGTACCTAATATAATTGTTGTGGCATACTGAATGGTAATTTTAAGTTGTTAATGGTATTAAATACATTATTCTAGTTTGTTATTGTCTTGAATGTGGTTAGGGAATTAGCCAAGTATAAAATATAGTACTATAATAACCTACATAAGAAATTATGCCTTGAGAGGGTTGAGGAAGTTTTCAGTTAAACTAAAAAGTAAAGCTTGAGGTAGTGATATAAAATTAAACTCTAAGTGTGCCTTTTGAGAGGCTAGTGTTAAATCCTATGATTAGCCTAGTTTCAGGGGCTTGGATGCCATATTTTTGCTATGGACTTAGCCTGGTATAGTTGGTCTTGTGCCTAAGAAAATGGTTGAAATAACCTTAAAAATAGAGTTAGATTTGGACTTAAGATAGTCCTAAAAAATTGTTTTTGAAAGATGGTCGAAATGACCTATAATTGTCCAATTAACCTCTACTTGAACCAAAAATGTCATTAGATAGGAGATATTATTTTTTTAGTAAAAATGCCATGGAAAATTCATGATATATTATACATTAAATTTGGCAGCAATAGACCAAAAAAATTGTTTTGAAATTTTACCCGATAGAGCAAAAAAGTGGCTATACTAGTCTGAACAAAAATTTAAAGTATTTGGCAAAAATTTTAACTATCTATTTTTGAAACCTAAATACTATAAGAATGTTTTGGCTAATGAATTAAGTTAAATTAAGCTACTTGGCCTATTGGTTAGACACCCATTGGATGGGTTGACTGGTCAACTTAGGGTTTTATAGTTGCTAGTTTATTTGGTGGCTGGAGAGGTCAATGAACTAATCTCCATTATGTCACCTAGTCATTGAGGTTATTGGTTGGTTGCTAGAGAGGTCTATTGACTAATCTCCATTATGTCACCTAGTTATGCATAATTATTTATGGCTGGGAAGGCCCACAGGATGATCTCTATTATGTCATAGTGTTTGTATTGTGTTTGGGGAGGTTATAGCTAATCTCTATTATGGCACATAGGCTAGTGCAGCAGCATAGGTCTAGAATGGGGACCACTACACCAGTTATTTCCCTCTAGATCTAGTGTCTTAAAGTGTTATCTTTTTAGTCAGCCCAATGAAATAAATTAATTGATAAGCAGAATAAGCATTAAGAATGAATTTTGAGATTTATCGAAAGATTTTCTCATAAAGAAGTAAAAGTATAGAAAAAGGGCAAATTAGTAAATTTTTGACGTATAGGTGAATGATGTAATTTTGCAAGGCATGCTTAGTAAAATGGTAATACTTGTTTAAAAATGATTTATTGAAGCTAAAAATACCCATTTTAGACACTAAAATATTTTAGGGGTATTTTAGTAATTTGGTATCTTAGTGAATAATTAGGTCGTCTAATTAAATAATTTTTACCTTTAACTGCACAAGTAAGTTAATAACATTATATCATGATTAAACTGCTTAAGTTCAACACTGAGCATCTCATATACTCAGCATACTTGTTTTAGTGTGCAGGTACACAGTAGTGGGAACCTGCCTCGTAGAATGCAATGACAATAGTTCAGAGGACATGAGAAGTTTTTAATGTAATTATTGTATAATTTATCATCCATGTACTTAGGTATGTGTTAGACAACACTTATATCTAATTTGTGGATGTGTAATGTAAGTTAAGTACTTATAACATATTGATGTAAGTAAAGTATATACATACATGTGTTTATGGTGAATGTATGGTTATGTATAACTTGTGATGATTGATGTGAACCTGAAGCTTTATATATATATGTATGCCTGATTTATCTGTGGCCTGAGGCCTGAGCATGTTGTGTGCTTAGGCTAATGTTAGGATGAGAATAGGGGACCAGATAGGTCCAGGTGCAATGAATTGATTATAAAAGTGTTTAACAGGTCTGATAAAAATTATGGCATAGGACTTGAACAGCTGTTATGCTGCCATAATTTCTAAGGCTTGAGAATGACCCAAAATCACTTAAGTTGGCATTTTAGTATAACTAGACCATGACAAGCTATAAACCACTAGTAAAGTGATTTAGAAATATAAGTGAGACAAATGACCTAATTAAGGTAGGATTTTGAGATAGGGTGTATTATTGGCTAAAAGTAGGTGCATCACCTATAGGGTCTCATAGGGGATCTAGTAAGGGGTGTCACATTTGGTGGTATCAAAGCCTAGGTTTAAATGCTCCTCGATAAAGTACATAGATAATAATGTTAAGTTTCTAATTCTTATAAATTATTACATGATTCGAATATAATAAGGTATTCTTTTACAGTAAGCATATGGCTGAATATACACTTGAAGGAGGTCTTGAAGAGGAGGCTAGTTTTGCACCCACTACAATTCAAGGGGTAAGCAATATATCTATGCCTAAATCCAGTGATGCTACATAGCAGCCTCGACCATCAGGACCTAGTCCATAGTAGGCTGAAGCATCACTGGCCCTACTGCAGTAGATAGTAAACTTGCTCGAACACACTTTCACTACTACTGCTATTCCACCTCCACCTCTTCAAGTAATAGTGCCACCTTTACCACCAGTCTTTCTATAGAAAAAGCCCTTTAAAGATGTTAAAAAAGCTAGGAGCTGTTGATTTCTTAGGGAAGAGAGAAGATAATGCTACTAGAGCTGAATACTAGCTAGATAGAACCCCCAGAGTCCTAGAACAGTTAAACTACATAAAGGCTAAGAACCTATAATGTGCTACCTACCTCTTATAAGAAGAGGCTAATAATTGGTTGAATACTACCAAGAGAAGGAAGACACCAGTAGAGCTAACTTGGGAATTTTTCTTGAAGAAGTTTAGGAAGAGATATATACCTAACTCCTATGAGGATAAAAGGAGATAAGAATTCCTAGACTTGAAGCACGAAAGGTGGTCAGTGTCAGAATATGAGAAGGGCTTCACCAGACTCTTGAAATATGCAGAGGAATTTATTCCTAATAAGGAGGAAAAGTGTAAGATGTTTTTTGCAGGACTGAACATGGAACTGAGGATGCACATATCCCATATGAGAGAGAGAGAGACTTTACTGTATTAGTGTTAGTAGCATATGACATGGAGGAGATGGTGTAGGTGTTCTTGCATGACCCTTTTGACTTTCTTAACAATGATCAAACCAAAGCAGCTTAAGACTCAACTTAGGCCTCACTCCTCGAGTCTCAAAAGATAAGAAAAAAGCTAAAGAAATCTAGGGCCGCCCCTTTTTAATGACCTTAAGTTGTGCGAGTTGGGCATTACAAGGTAGGAGTTGCCACCCAATAGGGTTGAGAAATAGAAATACCTTATAGGGCTAAAACTAGAGCGGTTCGGAACCTTACTCTTATTTATACCTCAAATTAATACGAAACTTCAACTTGAATTTATGATGCTACTTCTTTTCTCAAGCAATATCTTACAATTAAAGTAAATCACATATTCACATTGAAGATGTTATAGAATATATTTACAGAAAAATAAATAGGTGCTTAGAATCAAAATAACATACATGAAATTGAACAATTGATTATTTTGAGAACTTTGGTTCTTTCATGCCAACTTTTAGAAATGGATTTTACTATGGTGACTTTTTATTAAAATTAGATGATGGGTGAGAATTTTAGTTCTCAAAGGTTAATTTGGAAAAAACAAATTTTTATTGTGATGTTTTCTTATTTGAGAGAATGGTTTGATAACTTCAATTCTCAAAGGTTTATTTGGAAAAATGAATTTTATCATGGCTACATTTATTTAAAAGAGTGGATTGAGAACTTTGATTCTTCAAAGGTCAATTTGAACAATAAATGTCATTGTTGTTAACTTTATTGAGAAAGAATCAGAATTCATTTTATTAGCAAAACACCAATTTATTGGGTAAAAATATGATTTTGTTTATTATCATTATTTTTTTAACATATAAAACCATTTTTTCTACCTAATTCGGTTTTTGTCGAATATTTTGGGAGTGAAATGGGAGGTGTCATACATAAATCGGGTAATGGATTTAATTTGAGAACTTTGGTTCTCACATGCCGATTTTTAGGAAATAATTTTATTGTGACTTTTATTAAGAAAAAAATCAAATCCAATTTTATTAATAAAACACCAATTGATTAAATAGAAATATTTTAATTATTTTTCCATTCATATGAAAAATCATTTTCCTAATTTATTACAATATTCACAGAATATATAGGGAAATAATTCAATCGATAAGAAAATAAAATACAAGGCAATTACCTAAAATACAATCTAACCGAAATAAAAAAATAAAAATTACATTTTAGAAGGCATAAAATACAATCTAACAAATAATAGACAATAATAAGAATAATCAGCCCCCAATAATCATATTACTCGCATCACAATAATAGAAGCGACATATTAGCATTGAACGAAAAATAGAAAACTGAATAGGAATTAAATAAAAATAAAAGGGTCACAAAATGGGAAATATTGTCCAAATAAATTACCACATCTAACTAGTAGATGGATAATGCTAAGAGAAAAATAGAATCAGCTCTAACAACCAAAAATAATATTTTTGATGCGAATCAAAAATACAAAGACAAATAAAAAATAAAGGAAAAATAAGCAGTCTCACAAATGCAAAAATATGTACAAATTAATTTACCACATCTAACTTGTAGATGGACATAATGGATAAGGAAAAAGACCGAAAAATAGATGAAAAATGGGTCGGTTAACACACTAGTATATTTGACTTTAGAAAGATCTCGAATCAAATTAAATTTAATGCTTAAATCTTTTAAAAAACCCAAAATATGTTGTGAAAATAATAATTTTTTGTGTTTTCTGTGTATTTCTCTCTATAAAAATTAACCAACCTCCACTCATAATGACCTAATTGGGCTTTATACATGAACCTCGAGACATAAAATGGGCATTTTCATTATGAAAATAGCCATTTTGGGTCGGAGAAAATGGGCATTTTCATGCCTAAAATGCATGTTTTGGGCTCAACAGCCCAAACAACCATTTTAGGGTCAAAAACGGGCATTCCATATGTGGGAACGCCCGTTCGGGGCTCAACGGCCTAAATAGCAGTTTTAGCCATTCTGGGCCCAAACTGGCATTCTGCGTATAGGAACACCTATTTTAGGCTCAATGGCCCAAACGGCCATTCTCTAATCTAGAACGGCTGTTTTCAGGCTTTTTTTAGAGTAAAGACAAAAAAAAATGGAAAATTTTATAAAGAAAACTTTAAGATCTTCTGTTCGAACATAAAAATCCAATTTTTAGGATTTTTGTCCTTTTTTTAATCATTATTAGGCAAACCGAACCTAAGAGCCCTCGAAACCCAGTGTTTACAATTGCCCCCAACTTTAGGGAGGCAACTATGAAGTGTGTGAGGTGACCTAATGTTTAGTAAGGATAGGGACACGTACCTCGGGGGTGATCTCTTCGTAAGATATGTCAAGATCGGTGTCAGTACAGTTTGGACAACACCAGGACATTATGCCTAGGGTTGAGTTGGTTTAGGTAGAATTAGTATGTCACGCCTGAAGGTCTCTCAAAAAGGGTCATGCTCGAGCTGTCCCCTCTCTCTCTCTCTACTTTTTCTCCCTCACTTTTGCTCTTTTTTCTTTCTTTTCCTCTCCTTTCTACTCTCCTCTCCCTCTTCTCTCTCCTATCCCTCTCCTCTCCCTCTCCCCTCAAAAGTTAGGCAGTGCTAGGAGGCTGCACTTAATGGTTAATTTGATTTGACTGACTTAGGTAGTGCTAGGATGCTACACCTAAAGATGATTTGGCTCAAGCATTGCTAGGATGTTGTACCTGAGTTTGGGTAGTGCTAGAACGTTGCACTCGAAGATGAGTCAATTCAAGCAGTGCTAGGACATTGCACCTGAAGATGAGTTAGCTCAGGCATTGCTAGGACACTGCACCTAAGTTCTCTTGAAGGCTAAAATTTAGGTTGCCCCCCTGTGTGGAAAACATGAGGTAAAACATGTTAGTTCATTAGAGGTCAATTACAATATAGATGTATGCTACGTGTGCGAGTGCATACATTTTTCTCTTTTGCTTAGTCTCTTTTCTTCTTTTTTCTTTTTTTTTTGTGTGGTTCTCTTATCTCTCTTTTCCTTTTTGTTTTTCATTTTACTTATCTTTTTATTTGGTTCTATCTATTTATTCTATTTTTATCATTCATTTTCTTTTTCTTCTTCTTCTTCTTCTTTTTTTTTTCATTTTTTGTTTTATCATTTTTTATTATTTTTCATTGTCCTAGTCTAGCAGGTTTTTGTTTTATTATTCTGCCTATGTATTGATCAAAGTAATGAGCATAAAATATGTCAGTTTTATAAATGAGCACTTTTGGATACAAAATTTTGTGTCCTAAACTATTATGAACAGATAAAAGCAATAAAATAAAATAAAGTAATGTAATGGTAAAGTGAAAGCTAAAGAGCTAAACGAGGCTATCTCTGGTCTCTTAGCATCCGGATCTCTGCTTCTATGGCCTCTAATCTTTGTTTAGTCCGTCGGTCAGACTCCTCAATCATCACATGTAGTTTTGTTTGATTACGCTAAAACTGCTCTGTCATCTAGGTTTATAAACCCTAGAAGAGCGACTCGATAGATGGCTGAGAAGGTGGCACTGAAGAGGATAGACCTACCTCATTAGTCCACTATCACTGAGTAGGCCTTTTAGGAGTCAGGTTGGCCCCTAAAAGCTCCTCTAGCGCAAGCATGAACTAGTCATCCTTAGTTATCAGGTTGCTTGCCTGCTGGTTTAATTCAGCCTCTATAAGCAATCTATATCCGATAGGCGCTTGGGAATCAAGACTTGTAATGCCAATAGTGATGCAGGTGTCTCGATCAACCAGTAATTACTGCTGGAGAGAATAGCCTAGAAGCTAGTCTAGTATGCCCAACTCGAGTAGCAAAGTAGTAAAAACCCTTCCTACAATGATTCCTTTGCCCGAGAATCGGCTCGCACGATACAGATGTTCTAAGATGGTCCAAGCAGGGTTAAATCAGATGCTATACTCCATAGCCCAAAGGCCATATAACTTGGTTCGGTTTAGCTAACTGAGGCTACCAAACCAGAAGGTACTAAGAAACTCCAATGTCATAGCCGGGTAAGTGGCACATCATAGCAGGTGGAACTCTCGCCATCCTATCTATAAGAGCAGTTGGTCCACTCGGTTTAGAATACTGAGGTCCTATAGAGTCTAGGCATACAGGTACTGGCTCCCCACCTGAGTAATAGTGGCAATCGTCTATACCAGTCTATTTCTTCATCAACAAGCCAACTCAGCACTACCATATGCTCTAGCATGGGTTGACAGCATGGACAGCTCTATTGGTGTGGTGGCATAGTGTACGTATATGTATATATATGTGATGCTCAAGTGCAAGGCATATGAGAAGGTAAGAAAATGACAAAGAGACATAGTTTATATAGTGGTGCAAAAATAGTTGTTCTACCTCATGAAAACTAGCATTTTAGGCCTTGAAAATGGCCATTTTCTTGAGGAAAAAATGGCCATTTTCTTAAATGAAAATGGCCATTTTGAGCCTATGAAAATGACCATTTTTTGTTAACCTAAAATGCCCATTTTTGTTGGCTTAAAATGGTAATTTTTAATCAGAAAATGCCCGTTTTCTAACAAAAATGCCTATTTTTGGCTATGATGTCCCTTTTGAACTTATAAATACCCAAATGCATGCATAGATATTCATACTACTTGTATTTTCTCTTCTCTCTCATGGAAATGAATGACAGATTCCTTAAAAGGCTCCATATAATTCTTAATCTCCCTTTAACATGGTCAATTCCCATCTTGGCCCTATTTAATGGGTTGAAATTCCTTCAAAGAGTTTGACTTGACCAGACTTTTCTCAAAGTAGTGACTCGATTTTAGGATCCGCATTTTCATGTTTTTCAATTTTTTGATTAAGAAATATGCCCCATATTTAAGGAATTTACTGTGATTTTAGGCCTACCTTATTCGCCTAATACTCTGCCTTACTGTCCAACCTGTGTTCCCTGTTATCCATATGAGGTTGTTGACATATTGAATGTCTTGCCATCTTTGGCGACTCGATGGGTTTCATGATGAGAGCCAATCTCTCTAGAAGCACTACTGGATTATGTTGAAAGTTACACTAATATTCCATCTCTTCGAGCTGGCACATATCTATTCATGTTCTTCTCCAAGTATCTGATGATTTTAGTTAAAGACCATAAGGGGGATTATCAATTATTTAGTGTGCTCCAGGATTTGAAGAAGGGGCTGAATCCTTTCCCTCTGATCTTAGCTAAAACAATCCTGAGTTTGGATACTGTGAAATTTGGGGAAGTTGTGTTCTTTCGAGGAAGCCCTCTTCTGCTTTAGGTTTGTTTTTTTTTAAGAATAAACCGCCTCTAGGGAAGAGGTTTTCACCTTATTCTCCACTCAACCCTTTTTAAATTTTTTAAGAATAGACCACCTTTAGGGAAGAGGTTTTCACCTTATTCTCCACTTAACCTTTTTTTTTAGGTTTGGCTATAAGAGAAACTTCGTCTGTTGGTTGATCCTCCACCTCATGTCCTTGGATTTTATGGCTTGAAGCACTTGCTATCTCGAGTCATTATACATCATTTCACATACATTGAAGAGTGGATCTCCTAATTGAGATCACTAACAGATGATACCATAAGTTTTAGAAGTCCCTGGATTCACTTACAGTACGTGAGGTGAAGTGGTCCGTCAGGCTATGTTCCTCTAGTTAGCCTTAACAAGGTTACTTTCTATATTCCTGACTAATGTGTGAGGCAGTTTGGTGAAACCCAGAGGATTAGGACTTATCCACTGTCTTTTAGAGGAGGAGGTATATCTATCACTTTTATTTCTAGTTATCACGACTTGTGGAAACAGTTGCCTTTAAAGTCAAACATTGTTCCCCACGTTATTTGCAAGCTCCACACCTTAAACACATATAAGGTATGGGTAACTAGCCTTGCTCAAGATAATTGATCTCGCTATTTGAGGATAAATGATGAGGGTAGCAGCAAGAGGCATAAAATTTGAAAATAAAGGATCACAGAAAGAAAAACAACTTTTCCCCTTTTTATATTGTTCTTGTTTGTTATGTGTAATGTTATGTTTCTTTAATTTATAAAATGCTCAATCATGCTTATTAAAGTGATCCTATCTAACAACATTATATTGGCATTCTATGATAATCACAACTAGACATTAATGCAATAACATATTTCCTTATTTAATCAAGGGAGTTCTTGAGTACATCTTAAACTCCTATCGCCAATCAGCCCATGAGGGTTTTCTTGATTGACTATTTTCTCTCAGCCCCTAATTTTTGCATAGGATACCTTTTTTCAGTTTTCACCCCATCGGGGTGCCCAGTTTTAGCAAGGCTATCGTTTACTAGTTTTCAACCCGCAGGGTTGTTATTTCTCTTCTTTTTCTCTTTCATTTTCCTTTAGCCATAAAACCTCTTCAATCTATCCAAGTTCACAAGTTCTCTTAGCTCATTTCCATCACAGTCTATAAGAATAGTAGCACCCTTTGGTAACACTTGCTTTAGAATGAACGGACCTTCCTAATTTAGTTTAAACTATCCTCTTGGATTAGATAATCTTGGTCTCATCTACTTGAGACTAGCTCTCATTCTTTTTGTTTACGATCCTTCACTCTTTTACTAAAGGCATGTGCCATCCTTTTCTAGTAAACTTGATTGTGATAATTAGCTCTTAATCGCTTTTTATCTAGCAAATTTAGCTATTGGAACCTTTGTTTGACTTAGGTGATCTTGAGAATCTCTAACTCTATTGTCACTCTTAATGACTGTAGCTCAACCTCTATTGGAAGCACTGCATTTGTTCCATACACCAAAGAGAATGGACTAGCACCTATTGAGGTTCTTATTATAGTTCTATATCCCCAAAAAGTGAAGGGAAGCTTGTCTGCCCAGTCTTTATAAGTCACCACCATTTTAGCTAAAATCCTTTTGATCTTCTTAATTGCTGCTTCGATCGCTCTTTTGGCTTGAGGTCTATAGGGAGAAGACTTATGATGTTGAATCTTGTACTT
>CANXYI010296839.1:0-14215 GCA_948208565.1 Hura crepitans | reverse complement strand
TAGATGGGCAATTAGCTAGGCACCCATTAGATGGATTGACCGATCAACTTAGGGATTAGTAGCTGCTAGACTATCTAATTATCAGACTCTATTAGTGCAATGATCAAGGTTCGTAAGCTATAGGGCAGACACTTCTTTTCATTGATTGGATATCAAACTATGCCGGTGCAATGGCAAATGTCTCTAGAAGGGCCACTACACAAGTCTGCTGGGCAGACCAGCATGGAATATTTAATATGATCAATGTCTTGGGAGGTCTATGGACTTATCACTATGCACAATTATTCATCATTTCTCCTCTTGAGAGGTTTTTATGAACTGATCCATATAAGCTATGATGGTCAGTGCAGTGGTTAGGCACATCTTTCAATTCCCTCTTATCTAGTGTCTATAAGTGTTATCTATCTAGTTAGGCCTATTTAATAATTTAAATGATTCACTTGACTGAACTAATGGAATAATTGCATGAGTTACTGAAAGAAATTGAATAAAATGTATTATAATGGCATTTTGGTCATTTTAAGGAAATTAAACATACCGTCTGTATGACATCAAGCATCTAGCATGTGGCTCACACACTACACCTAGACTGTTAAATTTAAACTACATGTCTATATTAATGCATGTTTTAAATGGTTTAGATTTGCTTACTGAGTTTTATACTCAATATACCTATGTTGTGGTGTACAGGTAACAAGGGTAAGCAAGCCAGCCTCAGTAATCATGCAGTGTAACTACATAGTAGTGAAGCGTGAAGAAAGTTATTTTCTTTCCTTTAAATAGTGGCACTCAAGTAATGTCCTATAGGTTTTGGGTTAGCCTGCTTAGAAGATGTTATATTTATATATAAAACCTAGAAGTGATGTATATAAGCTATTATGATGTTTATTTAGATTTTGTGTGAACTTGATAACTGTGGGCCTGAAGGCCTATGTGGTTGAATACTAATTTATGTGAATATGTGTCTGGTGTTGGCTGATGATTGATTAGGGGACCAAAAGGGTCCAAAAAGAGGTGTTGTGAATTTGTGTCTTATAAAAGTGTTTTAATAGGTGGAAAAAATTTTGGTATGTCAACTAGGTAGCCATTATGCTGCCTAATTTTTATGGCACTTTAACATGCTTAAGGATTATATTAGACATGTAAGTAATATCTGATAGAATTCTAGAATAACCATAAGTGTTACGGAGTTTTCTTTTGGAGCAATCCTAGAATAGGTGACTTATTGTGATGTGCCCGGC
The DNA here is from genome assembly GCA_948208565.1 of Hura crepitans. Classification (NCBI taxonomy): domain Eukaryota; kingdom Viridiplantae; phylum Streptophyta; class Magnoliopsida; order Malpighiales; family Euphorbiaceae; genus Hura; species Hura crepitans. Next base: position 12,974 of record CANXYI010296839.1, on the reverse strand, counting down.
TTATCGGGTTTCTTTAGGAATCTAGTAGAGGGTGTCACATTTAGTGGTATCAAAGCCTAGGTTTAGAGTTCTTAGGTAAGTTACATAAGTGCCAGATAGGGTTAGTTGTGCTACGCTACATTACACAGAGGCTGATAAGTTTGTGATTTTTTATAGTAATATGAGATGGCTGATAGACCATCAAAGGAACTAGTAGAGGAAGTGACCAGTTATGGTCCGACTATAATATAGGGAGAAAAAAATGCTGCTACTCCTGAGCCTAGTGATGTTGTACATAGGCTAGAACCTCAAGTAGAGGCATCTCTAGTTTTGTTGCAGCAAATAGTAAATCTATTAAGACATACCTCCGCACCTACTGCTCTACCTCTACCTCCTCTACTAGCTCTAGCATCTCCACCATCCTTAGCTATTGTGTAGAAGACACCATTGGATATAATTAAAAAGAGAGGAGCTATGGATTTTCTAGGCACAAGAGAGGATGATGCTGCACAAGTAAAAGTACTGGTTAAAAAGGACTTTTAGGATTTTAGAATCGTTAGAATGTTTATGAGAAGATAACCTAAAGTGTACAACTTCCCTTCTATAGGAAGAAGCATACAATTGATGGGATACTATCTAAAGGAGATAACCTGTGGTAGAGCTCACATGGGAGTTTTTCCTAATGGAATTTAGAAAGTGATATATCCTTGAGTCTTATAAGGATAAGAGAAGGCATAAATTCTTAGACTTGAAATAGGGTAGGAAGACAGTGGCTAAGTGTAAGAAGGATTTCACCCAATCAATTAGATATGATGAGGAGTTCATACCTAATAAAAAGGAAAAGTTTAAATGATTTCTGAAAGGGTTAAATGTGGAGTTGAGAATATAGATAGCAAACCCTAGGGCAATAGATTTTGTTGTATTGGTGGCATCTACCTATGACATAGTGAAAATGGTACAAGAAAAGAGAGATTTCTTCTAAAAGAAGTGACAATTTACTACAGGGTAATCCATTGTAGCCCTAGGTGATAGAAAAAGAGGGAGAGAGGCACTACCTCATTCTTAGTCTATGCATCAGGCATTAAGATAGGCATATTCTCAAAGATCTGGGAAAGCTTTTATAGTTAGACCCTAATTGCCTCTTAGAGCTATTAGTACTCCTAGTCTTTCAAGAAATAAGAATGGACCCCCGACTTGTGACACATGTAATAAGAAGCATTAAGGATAGTGTTAATCTGGTAGAATATGGGAATGCTTAACTTGTGGTGCCAAAAGACCATTATCAAAGAGAGTTTTCTCAGAGATAGCCCGAGAGTGCTCACACTCAGGTATCCACAGTGGCATCTCAGAATAAAGGTCAGAGGTAGAGTAGAGGGTATCAACCTAGTTTTAGCTAAAGGACCAAATTAGAAGCTTATGGCCCAGCTAGACAATATGCTATCAAAGCTAGAGAGGAGGCAGTAGCACCAGATGTCATAACTGGTACTTTTTACTTATTTAATGTTACAGTTTTGGCTTTGGTAGACCTAGAATCTAAACATTCATACGTATGCACCACATTGGCACGTGATAGAGGATTGAAATCTGAGCTTATGAACATAGACATACAAGTCAGTAATCTTATAGGGTAGAGTGTGCATGTGAATAAAGTATATAAATAGTGTCCTTTATTGATTCAAGATTGTTTGCCTCTTATGGAGTTGATTGAATTGCCTTTTTCATGAGTTTGATGTGATTTTAGGAATAGATTGGTTGTCAGAGTATTAAGCTATACTTGATTGTAAAGATAAGAAGCTGACCCTTTAAACTATAGAGGGATAGAAAGTGATAGTTGTGGGTGAGAGAAACATTATGAATAATTTTATCTCAGCTATTATAGTAAGGAAACTCATCCGAAATGGGTGCAAAGCTTATTTAGCTCTTGTCATTAACACTAATGCATCCACCCCAATACTAGATCAGATTCCTATAGTGTCTGAGTTTCTTAATGAGTTTTTAGGTTTACCTCTATAATGAGAACTTAATTTTGAAATTAAGGTGTATCTTAGTACAACTCCTATTTCTATTACTCTTTACCAAATGACACCTGTTGAGTTGAAAGAACTAAAAGTGCAACTGCAGGAACTATGGATAAGGGTTTCATTAGACCTAGTGTTTCACCTTGGGGAGCACCTGTGTTGTTTGCAAAGAAGATAGGTGGTTCACTTTGACTATGTATTGATTATAGATAGCTGAATAAGGTGACAATGAAAAAAATATCTTTTTCTTAGAATAGATGACCTCTTAGATCAGCCGAGAGGTATGGGTGTATTTTCTAAGTTTGACTTGAGATTTGGATATCATCAACTGATAGTCAAGGAAGCTGGCATTCCTAAGACTACATTTAGAAATAGATATGGGCATTATGAATTGTTACTGATGCCCTTTGGTCTCACCATTACCTCAGCAGCCTTTATAAACTTAATGAATAATGTATTCCAACCTTGCCTAGATCAGTTTGTGGTAGGGTTTATTGATGTTATTTTAGTATACTTTAAGACTAGAGAAGAGTATGACCAATATCTTAGGGTTGTGTTATAGACTCTAAAAGAGAGAAAATTGTATGCCCAGTTGAGTAAGTGTGATTTTTGGCTGACTAAAGTAGCTTTTATAGGACACATAGTGTCAACAGAAGGAATCAAAGTAGACCCTAGTAACATTAAGGTAGTATTGGAATAAGAACATCCAAAGAATGTGATAGAGATACAGAGCTTTTTAGGACTAGCTAAATATTACAGAAGGTTTGTGAAGGGATTTTCTTTAATTGTAACCCCTTTAATAAGATTGGTTGGGAAGAATGTGAAATTTGAATGGGACGACTCATGTCAAGTTAGTTTTGAGAAGCTAAAAAAGATGCTGATAGAAGCTTCTATCCTGATTCAACCTAAACACTATAAGGAGTTTGTAGTGTATAGTGATGCTCACTTAATGGCTTGGGTTATGTGCTGATGCAAGAAGGAAAGATAGTAGCCTATGCTTCTAGATAGCTAAATCCACATGAGAAGAACTATCCTACTTATGATATGGAGTTAGCTACTATTATTTTTGCTTTGAAAATTTAGAGGCACTACTTGTATGGAGAAAAGAGTTACATCTACACAGATCACAAAGGGTTTGAAATATCTTCTTACATAGAAAGAATTGAACTTGAGATAGAGAAGATGGTTAAAGTTGGTTAAGGACTATGATTGTTTGATAGATTACCACCTTGGGAAAGCCAATGTAGTAGTAGATGCTTTTGAGCAGGAAATTAATGGTAACTTTGAGATTTATGAATGCTAAACTATAGTACACCAAGGAAAATGTTGTATTGACTGAGTTACAAATTAAACCAGACTTCAGATAGAAGATAAAGGAAGCACTGAGTAAAGATGAATCATTGATGCAATTGGTAAGGTTCAAGAAGGGAAGGCACTAGGATTTGATTTGAGGGAAAATAGATGTCTATATTATCAGGGTGGGTTATGTGTACCTAGTACAAATGACTTGAGGTTATAGATGCTGAAGGAGGCTTATGAAGCTTCTTACTCTATGCACCTTAGTAGTACTAAGATGTATTTAGACTTGAAGGCTCAGTATTGGTGGTTATGTATAAAGAGAGATATGGCAGAGTATGTTGTAAAGTGTTTGACATGTCAACGGTAAAAGTTAAGCATCAGGTTCCTTCTAGATTGCTACATCTTATAGCAATACCAAAATGGAAATGGGAAAGTGTGATAATGGATTTTATAATGGGATTATTTATAACTCAAGCCAAATGTGATGCTATGTGGGTGATAGTTTATAGATTGACCAAGACAGCTCACTTTATCCCTATTAGGATGGACTACACCCTAGAGAAGTTGGCTAAACTATATATTAAAGAGATTGTTAGACTTTATGGTATACCTATGGCAATTATTTTTAATAGAGATCCCTATTTCACTTTAAGATTTTGGAAGAGGTTGCATAAAGCCTTAGACACTAGATTGACCTATAGTATAGCCTTTCACCCTTAGATAGATAGATAGTTAGAGAGGGTGATACAAGTGCTCGACGATATGTTATGCAGCTATGCCATTGAGTTTAAAGGTAGCCGGGATCAGTACTTGTCTTTAGCTAAGTTTGTCTCTAACAATAGCTATCAGACTAGTTTGCGTTGTATGGAAGAAAGTGTAGAACTCCACTATGTTGGAGTGAGACTGGGGAAGATAAGATATTAGGAGTTAGCCTTATTAGAGATGCTGAAGAAAAGGTTAAGGTGATTAGAGAGAGACTACAAGCTACATCTAATAAGCAAAAATCCTATTTTGATTTAAAGTAGAGGGATATTAAGTATGATGTGGGAGAGAAAGTATTTTTAAAGGTATCCCCATGGAAGAAGGTCCTTAGATTTAGGAAAAAGGGAAAGCTGAGCCCTAGATTTATTTGCCCATATGAGATTATAGAGAAAGTGGGACCTTTGGCATACAAACTAGCATTGCCATCTCAACTATCATAAATTCATCATGTATTTCATGTATCAATGTTAAGATGATATAGATCGGATGCCTCTCATATAGTCCTAGTGTCAGATGTAGAGGTAAAATCAGATTTAAGTTATGAAGAAGAACCTATATAGATATCGGCTAGGGAAGTGAAGCAGTTGAGGAATAAGACCATTTCTTTGGTTAAAGTCCTATAGAAACATGACAATGTAGAAGAAGCTACCTAAGAGTCTAAAGAGCATATGAAGGCTTAGTATCCACATCTTTTTAATCTAGGTAATTTTAAGGATGAAATTTTTTAAAAGAGGTAGAATTGTAACGCCCGTAACTCGAGGCTCTATGAATAGTACCATTGAGGCCAAAAAGTGTTCTCAGAGTGCTGGGTCACCTTTATGAGGCTCAAGGTAGGGGCACTCATCATGAAACTTTGAGGGGCCATAAAATGATGAAAGTGACTTCATTTAAGGATTTAGCTTGAGAATGACTTGAGATATGCTCAGACAGACCTAAAAATGTCACACCTTGAAGGTTAAAAATTCCCCTAAGTCCACCGGTGGAAGAATTTTTAGATTTTTAGGTCATTTGCAAAATTTTCTAAATTTTAGGGTTTTGCACGTAAACTGAGGTAGTTGGTTAACTATCCTATCAGTGGAATTTGGCAATGAAATTTTACAAGCCCTTAAATAGGATCAATTAAGGATTTTTATAATAAACACAATAATATTTGGAGTTTCAAGTGAATTTTAAAAATTCACCAAAGTTTCTACTGAAATTGAGCTTTTTCGGGTTGTTCAGGTGGCGTGTGGGCTGCATTATGCCACCGTAACCTCTAAAAAGAAACAAGGAGACAGATAGATGGCCACTTGTCCATTTCAAATTATTTCCCACAAAAATTCCTCTTCTTTCTCCTTACTATAGCTAATGCCATTATAGCCTAAAAACACCATTTTTACCTTTTTTTTCAAGCTTCTTTTTAAAGTCTTTTACCACTAAAAATCATCTTAACATGTGTGGAATTGATTTTTAAAGGTATTGGAGGCCATAGAAGTGGCTAGAACACAAGAAAATTCATGGAAGCTTAAGGTGTCCACAAAAGAACCAAAAAGGGCAACTTCTTATATGCAAGTGTTTTAGCCCTTTGTATTTTATTTCCTAGGGGATTTAATGATTCTAAGAACAACCATATGGTTGGAATTTCATTTGGATGAATCTATGATTTTTGGTGAATTTTTGAAGGAGCAATGGTGTGTATCGAAATCAATGTCTAAAGAAAGGATTTGATGAGTTTCTTTAAGCTAGAAGAGTGGATTTTAGCCCCTTTGGTAGTGAGGTAAGTACATGTAATCCATTCAAAAGCATGTGAAGTTGAATTGCCATGAAAAATGCTAAAGAACCTTGATGGAAGCGGTAGATTTAGTGGTTTATATGTGTAATTTGATGGACTAAGTATATAACTAAGTTAATGGTGTGTGTAATGAATGTTTGGGATGATACTTGGATAAAAAGAATGCATGGAATGGTGAGTTCCTCACTTAGTCGAGAGCTTTGCATAGGCATGTGTGTGAGTGTATATGGCTTGAAATGGTGTTATGGCATGTTAGTTGATGTATTTGGCATAATTCATTATTGAATTTTAGGTGTAACTAGTGAACATGTGAAGTTTTAGTGGGTGGCTTGTTTTGGCCGAGAGGTGTACCTTAGTATGTGAGTGAGTGTGTAGGTTGTGTTCATAGTTCATGGAATGGTTTTTGGCTTGCCAATTGATGGCATATAAGGTGTATGTGAAGAATATAGTAAGTTAAGACTTGTATGTGTGTGTTGGTAGTATGGCCGAGGCATGTTATAGGCTATATTGGAATAATTTGCATGGCAAAAGCATGAATGATATGTTTAGGCATGTTTGTGTAATGTCTAAGTGTGCATGAATATGTTTAATTAAGGTAGAAAGCATGATTAAGGCAAAATAGACATGTGGCCATAAGCTTTGTAAGGCAAAGTGAAATGAAAATGAGGTATGGTTAATGGCATTTGTAAGTGTATATTGGCATGACATTTATGGCATTTAGTACATGACATGTTTTAGGTTGATATGCATGGTTAGTGTAACAAGAAATTAATAACATATGGGACATGTTTAAAGTATGGAAAGAGGGTTGAAGAATGAAGTTAAAAGTGACTTAAAATGGCATTAAAAAGGGATGAATTTTAAGCATGGAAATGTACTTAAAAATGACCTAAATTGTAATTTTTTGTGTTTTGGCACGTAAGTCATTTGTATGGCAAATGAATGCCTTTCTTCAAGGTTGGCTTTAGGCCTATGGACTTAAATGATGATTAGTGCAATTACCACTAAAAAATGACTTAAAATGACCCTAAAATGGCCATCAGAAGTACATAAAATTACCTATAAGTGTCCTATAAAATGAGATTTTGGGACTGTAATTAAAATAGCAATTTAACATAAAAACATTTGATTCAAAATAATATGCTAGACTAGAAATAATATGCATGTAATTATGCATTTAGATTTGAGTCAAAAGTGATAGAAAATTTTTCCTGATTTTACCTGATAGGGTTAAAAATGACTTGTAACTATCCAGGTCAAAATTTGAGTATTTGGTAAACATTTTATCTATCTATTTTTGCACTTGATAATATTATGAAAAGATGATTAGTAAAGAAATAAACTTAAAAATGTTATCAGATGGCCCATTAGCTAGACACCTATTGGATGGGTTGACCGATTAACTTAGGGATTAATAGCTGCTAGACTCTCTGATTATCAAACTAGGTTTCTATAATAGCCGAGGTTCATAATTGAGCCACTACACTAGTTTGTAGGGAAGACACTTCTTTTCATTGATTGGATATCAAATTATGCTGGTGTAGTGCCAAAGGTCCCTATAGGGGCCGCTACACTAGTCTGCTGGGCATACCAAGATGGAACATTTAATATGATAAGTGTCTTGAGAGGTCTATGGACTGATCCCTATGCACAGTTATTTAGCATTTTTCCCTTTGGGAGGTTCTTATGAACTGATCCCTATAGGCTATAGTGGCCAGTGCAGTGGTCAGGCACATCTTTTAGTTCCCTTATGTTCTAGTGTCTTTAAGTGTAGTTTACCTAGTTGGGCCTATTTAATAATTTAAATAATGCACTTGATAGAACTAATGGAATAATTGCATGAGTTACTAAAATAAATTAAATAAAATTTATTATAGTGGCATTTTGGTAATTTTGAGGAAATCAGACATACCATTTGTATGACATCAAGCATCTGGCAAGTGGCTCACACACTACACCTAGATTATTAAATTTAATTTGCATATGTGTATTAATGCATGTTTTAAATGGTTTAGATTTGCTTACTAAGTTTTATGCTTAGCATACCTATGTTGTGGTGTGTAGGTAACAAGGATAAGCAAGCCAACCTCCGTGATCATGCAGTATAGCTATAGAACAATGAAGGGTAAAGAAAGCTATTTTCTTTTCTTTAGATAGTGGCACTCATGTAATATCCTGTAGGTTTTGGATTAGCCCACTTAGAAGCTGCTATCTATGTATATAAAACCTGAAAGTGATCGATATAAGCTGTAATGAAGTTTGTTTGGATTGTGTGTGAACTTGATAATTATGGGCGTAAGGCCTTATATGGTTGAATGCTAATATATGTGAATATGAGTTTGGTGTTGGCTCATGATTGATTGGGGGACCAAAAGGGTCCAGAAGGAGGTGTTGTGAATTTATGGCTTATAGAAGTGTTTTAACAAGTGGAAAAAAAATTTGGTATGTCAATCGAGTAGCCGTTATGCTGCCTAATTTTTTGTGACCTATAAAGTACATGTATAAACCTTCTCTGAGTCTATCATACCTTGTATGAACATGCTAAAGGATTAGATTGGACATGTAAGCAATATTAGATAAAATTCTAGAATAGCTAATAAGTGTTAAGGAGTTTTCTCCTGGAGCAACCCTAGAATGGGTGACCTACTGGGAAGTGCCCCGCCTATCAGGTTTCTTCAAGAATCTAGTAAGGGGTGTCACACAACATATCAAAATAGTGAGATAAACTCCCTCACTATAATATAGGGTGGTGAATCTTATATTGATCACTACACTAACTTGAAGTATTTCATGACATACCCTACCTCTTAGCTATTTTTTACTTCTAGTTCGAAGTAAAAGTACTGGAGTCAAAGTACACAACTTTATTCTTAAGATAGTTTCCAAGTCTAAGGATACTTGTACAACTAATATGATGAGATGCTTTTATTGACATAGACTAAGTATACATGTAAAGATCTCATGATGGGTCTCTAATGAACTTATTTCCTAAACAAGTATCCATATGTTAACTCCAAGCATTAGTCTGCTTATAGCTTATGATAACTACTGCCTAACCTAATCAAAAAGTACAGCATGTGCTAGATTATCCATATTAGCAATGTCCTATCTTGTTAGTATTATGACTAAGGTTGACTTTAGCATTATCACATTTTAATGTAATAAGAATCTCATATCATTAACACTTTATGACTTTTATGATTGTGTACTAGCTAATTTATACCATGGTTTAAGTCATTGCAAGAAATTATAAATACTACAAAATCACCAAGAAATAAAGAAATGCCATTTCATTAATTAATAAAGTTCACATGTTACATGAAAATAATCCTTATTACATAAGCTTTAGGGCATACAACTAATGAAAGATTCATAAAAAAGGCTATGAGTTAAAGATTAAAATACATGAAATGTAATAGATATTCAGAATTAGTTCTTATTGCTTAATTATAATCTCTTTCAAGGTTGTAAAAAAAGAGAGAAAAAAGTGAAAATTGAAAACCCAAAAGTAGCATCTAAGCAAAAGTAGGGAAGCACGTTAATGTAGAAACACATAAAGGTGTATCAAGCAAACCATAGGGTAGTCTACTAGAGGAAAACCCAAAAGATGGGCTTACTAAGCAAAAATTAGGACCAAGAAAAAAAAAAGCAAAATGAGTCAAAAAAACTTGAAATGGAATAAAGAGAAAATGAGTTATAAAGTTATTAATCGAATGGTAATGATGTGTGATAAAATATGATCATGTTTTCATACCAAAGTTATCTAGTAGAAAGACAAAACACTTTATTAAACATATGTTCGAACCAAATTGATGGAAAAGGGGGATATAACTCTCAATCTTCTTGACCCTCAGTAATCTCAATATCATCATATTTGCTTATAAGCAGAGTAAGGTTGTGATAAGAGTTAGAGTCACATTTGATGTAGATAAAGAATTAAAGAGATTGGTGTAAGTGTTTTAACACAAGATAGGGACCAAGTCATGAATCATTAAACTATTAGGTTCGTGGTGACACTTATTAATCATATATCTAGTAATCCATATATGTTATTCATATTACTCAGTAAAACCATGATTTTGTAATGCAATGCAATATTTCTATGATCTAAAATTCACATGATATACAAAAGTAGCATAATTGTAATAAAATTCATAAAAATTCATAATATAAGGTTTTCATCAATGTAACTACTTCAATATACATCATAATCCTTAGGTAATTGCAATTTAAATATAAATCTACCAACTATTATTATATAAAGTTATGTGAATAAAACTTGAAATTATGTTCATAATTTTAATTTTTTTAACAATCTAAATATTTAGTTATATTTTATGGGAAAAAATTATTTTAAATGTAAGCTATGTATTAAACTAATGAAAAAATGATTTTTATGATGAGCCTTAAGATTTTATCAATATTGATACTTCAAGGAATAACAAATTCATGATTGAAGAACACCAAATTCATGAGAAAACTCTTCCAAGTGATCTTATGAATTGAACTAGCATTCTTGCACTACTTCTAAACCCTCTAACTCTTCACAATATTCTAAGTTTATGGTCTCAAAATATTGAAGTTCTTAAGAACTGATAGAAAGCTCTTAAGAAATCTCTCTCATGAATATTATGTGAACTAATTGTGGGAAGTAGAGGCTATTTATAGGCTCTAATCTATGGGTTTATGTCATTTTCCTACTCTAAATAGGGTGTGTTGTCCAAGCAAAAGCTCAATGACATGATTCTAGTAAGAAAGTATAGTTTTAAAAGCTCAAAAGTAGATTTAAAGTTAGATTCAAACTTTATAATTGAGTTCTAGGAAGAATTGACATGCGGGATATGAAACCATTTTGTAGTGGGTCTAAATTAAACGGTCGCATGATTATTCTATCACAAACTTAGGGTAGGTCACCCACTCAACTCTAATTTTCAATTTTCTCCTACTATTACCCCTTGATGGTTATTTTGGTGTCCTACACATATTTCTTAACCGTTCTAAGCTTATTATAACTCTTTTCTAACTCTAACATTAGAATAACCATTTTAACCCTAAAGAATATTGCCATTATTTGGGTTCTCCATCATAAAAGTTAATTTATTTGAGTTATTTCTCTAGTTATCATTATTAGGCACTTTTAAAAATTACGGGATTAAAAAGCTAGTGCTTGTAGTTTGCTTCTTCTCTAATAAAATTTGTGAAAACACTTCAATCTTATGCAAATTTTATTAAAGGTCTTTTAATGAGACTAATGACATTGAGAATTGAGAAAACTTAAGCACCTACCTAACTATAGTGTCATAAAAACTTACCATTAAAATTTAGATTGTGCATCTTAATTTTGTATTATGACATAGGTTGAACACCTTATGTCAGGATCCTTCAGGTTAAGCACCTTTGTGTAAAGCTTCGAGTTAAGCACCTTCATCTAAATTTTAGGTTGAGTGCTCTTATTGACTTGAGCATCTATAACTAAACATCAGGTTGATTACCCTCATTAAGTCGATCATCCTTAAATAAACTAAAGATTGACCACCCTTATCAAATTGAGCATTCTTAACTAAACTTTTCATTGAGCACCGTCCTTGAATTGAGAATCTTTATCTAGACATCAAGTTGAGCACCCTCATTGGATTAAGCATCATTAACTAAACTTCAAGTTGAACACCTTATCAAATTGAGCATCTTACATGAAATAAGAAAAATTATAAATAGGATAATAAACTATATGTGCACAGACCTTATTGAATCATTACTCCATTAGCTAATGAGGTTGAGTCACATCTTAGCTGATTGATAAATTAAGTCCTATTGTCTAGGTGGGTTTTATTGTCCTAGATGTGTTATGGACTGAATGAAATCTACTATTACATCCTGATTTTGAAAGAAAACACAAAAGATAATATTATCCAATTGTGATGAGTCCATGATATGTACCTTTTCCTTTGATGTGTCGGTAATGCCTAAAAAATCTCAGTGTTATGAATAGTACTTCTCGGGACTTAAATAGTGTTTTCTCGAGGCTAGGGGCACTAATTCTACTGAATGGAAGTATTAATCATGACATAATTTTGTGCGAAATTTGAAGTCAAAATGAAGTCATTTAGGTGGTTAAAAATGATAGGTAAATTTTATGATAGTGTCACATGAATAGTGACCTAGTTTTAGCTAAACCTTAAAATATTTAAAAAGTTGCTCAGAAAATTTTGGGATTAATACAACTTGATACTTAAAATTTTTAATTAGCCTATTGGCACTAAAATTAGAACTTTTGGATATCGGGAAGTATTTTTACGAAAATCGGGTATAATAAAAAGTAGTGATTTTATTTGGTTAGGGTTGTGGGCCTAAAATAATTGAATTTTTTAACATGATTAGTTGAGATTAAATTTAGGTTAAAAGAGAAGGAAAAAAAGATAAAAAGGAAAAATATATGGTTTTTTTAAAGTATAAATAGGGCTAAATGTTTTATTCTGGTCGATATATCAATAGTTCTCTTCCTTCCTCTCCTTCATCTCATGGCCGATGGCCTTTTATAGAGTTTCCCCTTCATTTTTGTTTTTGATCCTTCATTTTTGCCTCAATTTTTTTGATTTAACTAAAAGATAAATGCCTCCATGACCTCTAGATGCCAATTTGAGCATAAAATTCGAGAAAAATTAGAAGAATTGCTCGCTTTCTAAACTTAGCGAATAGTAATCGTCTTTGGTTAAAGTAAGATTTTTTGAACTCTAGTATTTTTCTAGCATTCTCACAGTGCCTAAGAGAATATTTATGAAGTAAAATTAATTTTTGATTACCTCTATGATTTTATATGAGTTTTACAAAATCTTTTCTGTTATGTGAATAGTGGAACTTGAGAAATCTCTAGACAAAGGGAAAGGCAAGGTGTAGACGGTCCTCAGGGGTGTATTGCAATCCTCTCTATATGTGTCATTAAACCAATTTGTGCCTAATTAGTAAATTCTCTAAATAAACATAATGTGTAAAAATGGGTAATTATATGGGTAATGGCTAATTAAGGATATTTATAGCTTTAATCATGTTAATTCATATTTGTGATGTTTATTGATGTAATTATATTAATGTACATGTGTAGGGATATGTACATGGTGTGATGTACATAATGGGTGTACATTATGTAA